>APFE030479795.1:0-27921 GCA_000404065.3 Pinus taeda | reverse complement strand
ATAGAAAGGGAAAGAAGCATGCTCAATGGCGTCGAGTTAGGACAGGAATTCCGGGCGAAGATGGTGGAGACTACATGTTACCTAGTCAACAGATCACCCTCATTAGTATTGGAGGATAAGACTCCAGAAGAAGTATGGACTGGTAAGAAACCTTCTCTCTCACATTTGAGGGTATTTGGATGTGATGCATATGTACATGTTCCAAAGGAGAAAATAACCAAGTTGGATAGTAAATCTGAAAAGTGCATCTTTATTGGGTATAAGGATGGTTTAAAGGGTTATGAGCTTTGGAATCTAGTAACAAGGAAGGTTGTGTACAACTGAGATGTGGTGTTCAGAGAGGCAAAATATGTTATTAAACATGAAGTCCAACCAAAGGATCCTACGAAGATAGAGTTTGAGCTTAAGGAGGAAGAATCAGACTCTACAACCGAAGAGGAATCAGAAGATGAAGAGCCACAAACTCCGAGTGTGAGAAGATCAGTTCGAGAAAGAAGGCATCCAAAAAGGTATAGTCCATCTGCTTTCTATTCAAAATTTTCTTTATCTATTACTGATGATAATACCAGAAGTGTGAAGGAAGCAGTAGATTCAGAGGATGGCAAACTTTGGAAAGAGGCCATGGTTGATGAAATGGCATCTTTGCACGAAAATGAGGCATGGGATCTGGTGGAGTTGCCAGCTGGAAGGAAACCCATTGGAAACAAATGGGTGTTCAAGAAGAAGAAAAATGCAAAAGGAAAGGTGGAGAAATACAAAGCTTGGTTGGTAGCAAAAGGTTATTCCCATGTACCAGGAATTGATTTTGGTGATATTTTTTCTCCCGTTGCCAAGGTAGCTTCTATTAGATTACTTTTATCTGTTGCTACTGGTTTTGCTTTTGAGGTAGAATAGATGGATGTGAAGACAAAATTTCTTCATGGGGATTTTGAAGAGGAGATCTACATGAAGCAACCTGACGACTTTTCCGTGAAGGAATAAGAAAGAATTGGTATGCAAGTTAAAGAAGTCTTTGTATGGATTAAAATAGTCACCAAGGATGTGGTATCCGAAATTTGATACATTTATACGGGGACTTGGATTCACCAGAACAAAAGCAGATCACTGTGTGTATTTCAGATTAATTGGTGACAATGCTATTTATCTAGTCTTGTATGTGGATGATATGTTGCTGGTTGGAAATGACAAAGAAATTATCCAGGATTTGAAGACCCAATTGTCCAAATTCAACATGAAAGATCTTGGTGCTGCAAACTATATTTTTGGCATGGAAATTAAAAGAGATTAGGCAAATAGGAAGCTCTGGTTAAACCAGAGAAGGTATGTCAAGACAATATTGCATAGGTTTAATATGCAGGATAGTAAATCGGTGAAGTTTCCTATTCCTATAGTTGTAAAGTTATCTTTCGAACAGTCTCCCAACACACAAGAAGAGGAAGAGGACATGTCTTGTGTTCCATATGCAAGTACAATCGGTAGTCTGATGTATGCAATGGTTTGTATTAGACCAGACATTGCACATGAAGTGGGAGTATTGAGCAGGTTTATGTCAAAACCAGGGAAGGAGCACTGGACAATAGTGAAGCGGGTTTTTCAGGTATTTGCGTGGCATTAGTGATTATTGTTTATGCTACCAAGGAAGACCAGAATTAGACAGAGCGTCGGATATTCGTGTCTTCGTTGATGCAGACTAGGCTAGAGATTTGGATTAAAGAAGATCTACAAGTGGGTATGTGTTTAACCTATTTGGAGGTGCAGTTAGTTGGATGAGTAAGAAACAACTTGTAGTGGCACTATCAACTACATAGGCAGAATACATGGAAACCACTCATGCAAGCAAGGAAGCAGTTTGGTTGCAAATATTGTGTTCAAGTATGGGGTTAGTACAGGGAATTATAAGGATAGACTTTGACAACCAAAGTGAAATTTTATTGGCAAATAACCCTGCTTACCATTCAAAGATAAAGCACATTGATGTTCAGTATCACTTTGTGAGGGATATGATAGAAGACAAAAAGGTGTTGTTGGTAAAGGTGGCCACTTTGAAGAATACTGCAGATGCATTGACAAAATCTGTGAGCTCTGAGAAATTCTCTTGGTGTAGAGAAACAATGGGCGTTGCAAGGTTGGATAAATGACTAAGCTCTCTTGTGGCCCCTTGTGGAAATAAAACAACAAGTGGGAGAATGTTGGGTTGTGTTATATTATTTGCACGACTACGCCACGTAGTTAAGTGGGGGGTTAGAGGGGCGGCAGAGTCCCCCCTTCATTGTGCCAATTGTGAAGCAGGGGGGTCACAGGGGGGTCATTAGCCCCCCTCTACGGGGTTTGGGGCAATGCCCTGGGAATTTTTTTTAGACCCTATATTAGGTTGGGCAGACCTACCTATGGTTTTGTGCATGGTTTTCGCACACAGTTTTGGACGCGATGGTTTTCAGTCCATGGCTTTGGACGCGATGGTTTTTGTTCCATGGTATTGGATGCTTCAACATATATAAATATGTATTGTAAACATTGAAAGGAATATAATGAAAAATCAAGCTAGTAGTCCCGGTTTTGGGATCCAGTGGAAAATATCTGTGTATATGTGTTTTATGTGTTATGTTCTCGCATTGTTTATTTTCTGTGTTCTAGAACTCGTATGCATGTAATTTCTGTACATGGTTAAAACCTACATGTATGATAGATTTACTCTGCAATTTTCTCCTTTGTGGCCATAGTTGGTGCATGTAAAACAATATCTTGGGAGGACATTGTTTTACCTAGATGGCTGTATCCTACGTTGAATAGAATTTTGGGCAGTTTGATTTGCATCGACAACATACTCCCTTTGCTGTTGTTGTTGATTTTTCTTAGATTACTTATTGTCTTTTGACTGCTGCATGGGTTCTTATTTTGTTGGGGGAACAAAAGTAATTGCAATTTCCCTTTTTAATTCATCTGCTGCAATGGACTCAACATCAAAACCAAGATCACTACAATCTTTAGAGATGCATTGAGCCTTTAATATCTCATTTAAAATTTCAATTTGTTTGCTGAATTTCTGATTGAAGTTGAGATGTGTTTTGGCCTTATCCAACTCCTTTCTCAACAACAACAATTTCTCCTTTCATCTTCTTGCATGTTTGAGCCTTTTCAATCAATTTCTAGTTCAAGGTTTCTTGGATTTTCTTACCTTCTTCTAATTGTAGAGGTAATGTCTCAACAACCTGAACCCTTTCCTTTATGAAACACTCCTCCTGGGTTTTGTTTTTCTTTCTTAGCCTCTCTATTTCTTCAAGATCGCTTACCAGCTCTCCCTCAAGGTCAACTTCTCCCTATTCATTATGTTATGCAACGAAATCACAAATTAAAAGAAAAGATAGATCAACGAATTAAAAATCATCCTCTTTGAGGGGGAAACCTCCTTTACATTACATAAATGAACAATTCTTGGATGATACAAATGATAAGACCTCCTTGGGTATATATAGGGGTCTAAGGGGTCATAATATAATCATAGCCTACATATCAATAATAATGTAAGGGCACAACAAAAAAATAGTGAGTTTCTACAGGGCACAATAATAACAACATGGGGGATACATGGGCACAAAAATAACAATAGGGGGCTACACAAACAATAACAATAAGGAGAATATACTAGTATTATAGGTACCTAACATGCCCCTCTCCTTCAAAAAAGTGTTGTCCTCAATGCTTGAGTAGTTCCAGATGCTTCTATATAAAATTCTCATCCTCCCATGTGGAATCTTTAGCGGGTAAGTTCTTCCAATTAATGAGATACTCTAAAATTAATCGATTCCATAGCTGTTGGGTTCTTGTTTATGTGACTGCTTCACGCTCAAATATGATTTTTCCTTCTTCATCAAGTTCTGGGAACACTGTTTGAACTGATAGCTTGTCACCAATAACCTTCTTTAAACATGAAACATGGAAAAATAGGTGTACTCGGGAAGATGCAAACAACTCCAATTTGTATGCCATAGTACCAATCTTTTGCAACACCTTGTAAGGACCATAATACTTGGGTGATAATTTATTATCCTTCTTAGCTTGATTTAGGGACATTTTTTTGTATGGTTGTATCTGTACAAATACCCAATCACCTACATCAAAACTTCTTTCACTGCGATGTTGATCTGATTTTTGTTTCATTCGAGTTTGCGCTAGAGTAAGGTTATCCTTTAAGAGTTGTAGAACTTGTTGTTAATGCTTGATGTCATCTTCCACTGCTTGAACCTTAGATTTTTCTCTTAAAGATGATGTGATGGATGGTGAATGATATCCATAAAGTGCCATAAATGGGGTCATTTTGCTGCAATATGGAAGGAAGTGTTATACCACCATTCAGCTAGAGGTAACCACTTGACCCATTGTGTTTATTTATCAGATACAAAGCAACGAATATATTCGTCCAAACATTCGTTCACTATCTCAATTTTCTCATCAGATTGTGGATGATAAGATTAGCTATGAGCTATTTGAGTACTAAAACAAGAAAACAATTTCGTCCAAAAATTTCTAGTGAAAATGGGATCTCTGTTACTTACAATAATCTTTGTGTTTCCATGTAGCTTTTGATTTGTTTCCATAAATTTAGTAACCACAGTACTAGCTTTAAAAGGATGAGCTAATGCACAAAAGCATGCACACTTGGTAAGTCTATCAAATATCACCATGATGACACTCTTTCCTTCAGACTTGAGTAAACCTGTGATAAAATCGATTGAGACCTCCTCCCAACATTGACTTGAAGTTGCTAAAGGTTGTAATAGACTCAAGGTCTTAATTGTCTCAACTTTATTTTGTTGGAAAACCAAAAATTTTTCCACAAACTTCTGAATATCATTTTTAAGGCCATCCCAAAAAAATCCTTCTTGAGCCTGTGGTAAGTTTTTAAAAATCCCGAGTTCCCTCCTAAGGGGGAGGTGTGCAATTCCAAAAGAATTCTTTTCTTGAGTTGGGAATTCTTACAAAGATATAAGTGATCTTTTTACCATAATGAATGACTTTTCCAGTGAAATATATCTAATGGGATCTTGCTACAACTTTTGGATGATCATCCACACCTCTTCGTAACTCTTCCTTTCATCCCTTGCTTCGGTTATCCAATCAGGTTGGATAATAGAAATGACATAAAGCAATACTTCCACATCCTTATCTTTTCTTGAGAGTGCATCTGCAACAACATTTTGCTTCCCTTTTTTGTAGATGATTTCAAAGTCATAACCCAACATCTTTGTGACCCATTTTGAAGATATTATTTTTTCCAAAAAGTATTTAAGACTATCACGATCTTTTTTTACCTTGAAGTGTCTTCCCATTAGGTAAGGTCTCAATTTCTTTAGTGCATGTAGTATTTCCAACATTTCCTTCTCATAAATAGGTTTGTGTAAATAATTTCCTTTGATTGGATGACTTTCAAAAGCAGCGGGTCTTCCTTCTTGCATTAAAAAAACACTAATTCCATTTCTCGATGCATCACATTCCACAATAAAGGTTTTTGTGAAGTCTGACGTAACTAAGACCGGTGTTTGGCACATTGCCTCTTTAAGATGTTCAAATGACTTAGTTACTTTTGGAGTCCAAGAAAATGCATATTTCTTCAGTAGTGTTGTTAGAGGTGCTGCTATTCTCCCAAAATTCTTAATAAACTTGAGATAATACATTGTCAACCCAAGAAATCCTCAAAGATGATTTATGGTAGTGGGGATTTTCCATTCCTTAATGGATTTAATTTTGTTAGGGTCTACCTTAACACCCTCAGGAGATACAATATGGCCCAAATATTCCACCTCATGTACTCCAAAGAAATATTTGGAGGTTTTTGCATATAATTTTTTCTCCTCCAATAGTTTGAGCACCCTCTCAACATGTTGAACATGATTCTTCCAAGACTTGCAATATATTAGTATATCATCAAAAAATACTAACACAAATTTTCGATGGAAGAGTTTGAAAATGGAATTCATCAAACCTTGAAATGTCGAAGGTGCAAGGCCAAAAGACATGACCAAAATTTCGTAATGACCCTCATGAGTTCTAAATGTTGTTTTTAAAATGTCTTCAATATTCATTCTAATTTTATGATATCTTGAACGAAGATCTAACTTGGTGAAGTAAATTTCTCCATGTAATTCATCAAACAATTTATCAATGACAAGAATGGGAAATTTGATCTCTCCGTAATCCAAAAACATACACCATGATCCATCCTTATTGTGTACCAATGCTACTGGAGTAGACAAATAACTCTAACTAGGTTGAATTATACTAGCCTCTAGCAATTTTGCAACCATATGTTCAATTTCACTCTTTTGGGCATATGGATATCTCTAAGGTTTGATGTTTGGAGTAACACTTCCTGGAATCAAATGAATAGCATGATCATGAGCACGAATAGGTGGGAGGCCTTTAGGAGTGTCAAATGCCTTGGAATGACTATCCAAGGCTTTTTTTGAATATGGAGAAATAGTTGATTTCGATGTTTGAACCTCTAGTGAGCATAATTATGCAATGATTCCCCATTGTTATTTCTTTAGAAGATTTGTCATGCCATTATAGCTAATTATCTTTCCTGGTTTCCCTATGATATCCCTTAATTCAAATTCCTTTCCTTCCCAAAAAAATTTCAATATTTTTTTTTGAAAATTAAAAGCTATCATTCCCAAATATTGTAACCATTGGACTTCTAGTACAACATCAACACCACCCATTGGAATGAAAAAAATTGGACTATTCAATACACATTCCCCCATGGTTAGCTTGATATTATGGCACTTTACAGAGACATTTATAGTTCCTCCATTTACAACTATCACTTGACACTCTGGTACTAGATATAGGAAGCAATTTAATTCCCTTGCATCATAGAATGAATAAAATTATGGGTACTACCCGAATAAATCATAACTATTACCTTTTTCTTGTTGATATATCCTTCTATATTGAGAGTTTGGGGAGTAGTAATTCCTGCCAATGCATTACAAGATATAGTAAGATTCATTTCTTCTTTCTATAGGGTTGGTTCGTGGTGTATATCCTCCACTTTTGATATTTCTTGTTCCTTTTCTCCCCCCTCTTCACATTCTATGTAGAATAATTTATTCTCAGCACATTTATGATCTTTAGTGTCTTTGATATCATAATTGTAACAAAGCCCTTTTTCTCTTTTTTCTTCCAATTGTTGTGGTATCAACCTTGTAGGTTGTGGAAGACTAGGAGCAACAACATTTCCATATTTATACTTGTTAGTGGTAGATTTCCTTGTTGCCATAATTTTGCTTTCAACTTTTCTTGCCACCTTGAATGCCTTCTCTAATGAATTAGGTTCCCAAACGTGAACCTCATGTTGGATGTTATCTTTTAAAGTCCCTATGATTAAATCAATCCTATACTCCTCCGGAATATCGGTTATCCTAATATTTAATTTTTGGAAGTCTTCAATGTGCTCCGCCATTTAACCCTTTTATTTGAGATTTATCAATTGGATAAAGAAGGTGTTGCTCTTTGTATATTCATAATGTGCTATCATTTCCTCCATAAAAATTGACCAGGTGACAAGTGTTTTACGAGAAAAAATGCATCTATACCATACAAATTGATTGGGTTCTAAATATAAAGATGCAATAAGTACCTTTTGTGAGGGTTTCACATCCTGTAGATCAAATTATTGCTCCATCTGTAGTATCCATGTTACTGGATCCTCGCCATCAAACTTTCTCATATCTATCTTTGGAATGTGGTGGTTCTTAAACCCCCCATATGAGTCTCTAAAATCATAATTAATTTTCCTTTTGTCCTCATCATGATTTTCATGGGTTACCTTGTGACCACCAGGAAGCCTTTCTTGCAACAACTTTGTCAATCCTTCGAAATTGACATTCATTGCATCCATGCCTACTTTAAAAACCTCCATGTTGTATTTTATACCATCCATGTCCTATTTTAAGCCATACATATCACCTTTTAATCCATCTGTGTCATCTTTGGTTGCTATTTGTGAGAGAAAAATTTGTTGCACTTGGTCTCATAACTTTGATATATCATGTTGCAATTCTTCCTCTTCATGCGCCATAGTAGAGATTTTGGACAGATTAATGAGTGTAGAATTATTTTGTTTGGAAGACATTTTAAAACTAAATTCTGATATATATGCTACAATATGTCCTTTGGATCACTTCAAATTTCTTTTTCAAACAAAAGTTATACAAAATTAAAAAATACACACCTTTTTCTTGCTTTTTAGGATCTTGACATTGAAAATGTTGTATATCTGTAATTTCAGATCTCGAAGGTATAGAATTTCATCCCTTGGTAGGCATAAGAGTCTTATTTCCAACCCCATAATTTAGACCAATATTTGATTCTTTAATAAAGAGTTATGCCCAATCTCCCACGATGACTTGATTATCATATGGTTCAGTAGAGAAAACTTGTACGAAGTGCCGCATGTCACTGTTTCGACCTTTGGCTCTGAAAATTATACAAAAAAATCCAAAGTCCATGCAATTTCAGCCACTTTTTATGAAATTCAAATTTGATGCTCGAAGAGATAGTTATGACGATTTTCCCTAGGTCATCTGTTTGAGATTAAATTATGGAGCCTACAAAAATGATAACTTTAGCAAATCATAACTTCCAAAATATAGTGAACCAAGATTTTAAATTCATACACAAATTTCACCAATATTTTGGCTCTATGTGGTTAGAATTTCAGATTTTGAAGCCTCGTAGGAAAAAAATTATAGCGAAAATTCCAAGATGACTTGTTTGAAGAAGCGAAACCATAGAATCCAAAGCTCTGATAGCAAATGTTATGCATCCAACTCACAAAATAGAAGAAAAGATAGATCAACGAATTATAAATTATCCTCACTAAGGGGGAAACCTCCTTTAAATTACATAAATGAACAATTCTTAGATGATACAAATGATAGGACCTCTTTGGTATATATAAGGGTATAAGGGGTCACAATATAATCAGGGCCTACATATCAGTAATAATGTAAGGGCATAAGAATAACAATAGTGGGCATATATGGGGCACAATAATAACAACATGGGTGACACATGGGTACAACAATAAAAACAAGGGGCTACATTAACAATAATAGTAAGGGGAATATACTAGTATTATAGGGACCTAACACATTATCAGAGTTAATAGCCTCAACTTGCAAATTTTCAGTGGTCATCAACATAAATTCCTTAGGACTCTCATCATCTCTGTCCTCAGCTGAGGATTGGCTGGGCTCAATTTTAGAGGAGCTCTCATATTGAGTATAGAAAACTTTATTCTTAGCCTTATTTATTTTCTTTTGAACCTTCTTAAATTTTTCTTTAGGATCATAATCCTTTTTCTTCTTTTCATGACACTTTGATGCAAAATGACCAACTTGGCCACAATTAAAACATTTAAAGGGAAAATTACCTTTATACTTGCATGATCCTATCTGGATCCTCTTCACAAAGTTAGTTTCTTATTCATATGATTCATAGTATGTGTCAACATGTTCATCCTTGCACTTATTTTTTGCTTTGAAGGCTAATTCTTTGGCTGCAGAATTTGCTTTAGAACTTCTCATCTCATTGAAGCAAGAAAACTGTAGGTTGTTGGCTTAAATGTAAAAATACACAAGAGGTATTTTGTAATAATAATTTATTATATATAAAATGTACAAGTGATGTTGAATGTTATAATGTGGACCCGCATATATACGTAAGCAGGTGTCCTTTTGTGACTGGACATGTCTTTTAGACATCTGTTTTCACTTTAACTAATGACTACATAACATAATCATTACTTGATTATTTAGTAATTACATTTATTTATGTTTATTTTATTTTATCCAATTTATGTTCGTAACATTGCCCTTACATTCAAAAGCTTTGTCCTCAAAGCTTTTTCACTAATAATTCTTTCCTTGCCCACGTATTTCCGGTATGTGGGTACTATTGCCTTAGAATCACGAGTTTTCGATCTCTCATTTAGATTTTTATTTTTATTTTTTTTAATTTTGTTTCTAAATTTTTTGAAAATTTAATATATATAATAATTATTAATTTAAAATAATTAGATTAATTTAAATAAATAAATTAACTTAATTATATAATTAATTTATAATTATTATGTAATTATATAGTTCAGATTATGTAATTAATTTGTAGTTGAGTTTAATAATTTAAACAAAGGGTACGACTTTCCCACGACAGTTAACCCAGGTTGAAATACATGATCAGGAAGGCGTGGCATGGATGGAGGACGTGGCAGGGATAGGTTAAGGATAGGGATGGCATGGACGATGGATGCAGCAGGGACTAGGTTATAGTGCAGGGAATCAATCAATGTTATGACCAGTGTATCAGACCCATTGAACATATAAATATCACTTATATATGTGTATAGAGTCACGTGTGAACCATCGACAAACGTTACCCATTGGCCCTTTGACCAGGCCATGTCGCTTGACAGGGGAAAATGGTCTTTTATTAACTATGTGGAGATCCTCATTGGCTATCTGGGCAGGGCACACAACAGGAAGTTCGACAGCGGAAACTAGTGTGCTGGTTTAATGTGTCGAAAAACATTGATGGTTTTTAAGTGAAAGTGCACAATGGTGGTAGCATTCTTTACATCTAGTGCAAATTTGGCGAACCTTTCCCCACCAATATGATTGTCAGGATACCATTCATAATCTCCAGCCTCTTGGATTTTGTCAAACGGGTATATATCTACACTTTCCCATGTATTCTCCACCTTCCATTGATTATCAATGATCCATTGGACAAATCCAAAGATCACCTACTGTCGCACCTTTTCCTTTTGGGAGAGCTCGTTTTGAGATGCCTCTGCTGTCGCACCAATTGGTGAGGTTTTTGATTTAGGTGTCATGGTTCACTGGGCTTTTATATATTGATCAATCATAATAAATATTTTTTTGCAAGATCCTTCTTAAAATTCTCTGCAAAATTCTCAGAGGACAAAAAAGCAAGTAAGTTAGACTCTTTCAAAATGGATATGCTCCTCTCACTTTCAAGATCCTTTTCCTCTGCAACTTCTATGCATCCACACAAAAAGATGCACATGCAATGTTTGTATTAGATACCTTAGAGTTGCCTATAACATTGTTATGTTCATGTCTCACAAAATCTTGATTTATGCTTGAATTTTCTGCTTATGCCAGTACCCTATTTCTATATTTCGAAACTCCTTTTCCTTCAACAATACGTAACAATAATCATCAATATTAACATTATCTGAGTGCCTTGAGGTCTCAAAATATTCTTCGAAATCTTTGCCATATTCTAGAATGTTCATGTCTTCTTTTTCACCACTTTACTGCTGCAGATCCTTAGTTGAATCTGTCTGATTAGCTGTGGTATTTACCTCTATAACTACACTCCCTTGGTTTGATTTTATATTGTCATTTGACTTATATTCCTTAAAATTCATGAATTCATTAAGAGAAACAATCGCAGGAAGTGTTATTTTATCATCCACTGATTCCATTTTGAAAGCTTGAGTTGTACCCAACTTTATTTCTATCACTTCTACACTTTCTTCTTTCCCTATTTTTATTTTTTTGTTGGGATATTATTTTGGGATGTCATGACATGGTGTTTTTGAGCAACAAACCATTTGAGTATCACTTGCTTTATTTTCCAATTTAGGTTTTAGCATGAAATCCTTACTTTGCTTCAAAGCATTAGTTGTCTGTTCTCCAGTACAATCTTCGTCTATTGCAAATTCCAAATTAATATCAGTAGTTTCCATAGTGGGGAGTTCTGAATCCAAACATTTTTTAGTGACTCCTACTTCAAGTTGACTTTTGGTATCTACATAAACTTCTTCTTCTGCTTCACCTTGTTTCATTTCTTCAATGTCACTATCATCTTCCTTATTATTGATTTCCTTTGGACATGTTTTAACTTCTGCATATGAATTTTCTAAATGCTGAAATGCTTCTTGAATTTTACTAAACTTCTCCAGGAATTCAGGACGTGAACGTAATGGTATATTGTGCGGCAAATAATATTCAAAGACCTGCATGATTATATTGTGCGACATGGCTCAGATACCACTGAAGCAACAAAACTTGTAGCTTGTTGGCTTAAACGTAAAAATACACAAGAGGTATTTTGTAATAATAATTTATTATATATAAAATGTACAAGCGATGTTCAATGTTACAATGATGACCCACATATATACCTAAGCATGTGTCCTTTTGTGACTAGACATGTCTTTTAGACATGCCTTTTCACTTTAACTAATGAGTACTTAACATAATCATTACTTGATTATTTATTTATTACATTTATTTATGTTTATTTTATTTTATCCAATTTATGTTTGTAACACTCATAGGTAGTGAATATTCCAAGGAGTTGATCTAGAGTCAGAACGATTCATATTTTCCATTTTTTCAATGGTTGACACCTTGGGATTAAACTTCTCAGGAAGAGATCTCAACCCTTTTTGAACTACTACATATTCATCTAGCTTCTCGTCAAGCCCTCTAATGGTGTTCACAACTTCATAAACTCTTTGAAAATACTTTGTAATATCTTCATCATCATGCGTACTCAATGATTCAAATTTGATCCTAAAACCTTGGAGTTTAGCTTTCTTTACCTTGTTGTCTCCTTCATAGCAACTGTTCATCTTGTTCCAAATTACTTTGGCAAATTTGCTATTCATCACCTTGATAAGTTTTGATTAAGGTAGGTCAGTAAGTAGGGCATGCGTTGATCTAACATTGCATGTGAACTCCAACTTCTGATCTTTGGTAACCAATGGTAGAGGTCTTTAATATTCTTCTTCCACAACATCCCACACATCAACTCCCAGTGATTGAATGTAGGTCATCATCCTTACTTTCCAAAACACATAGCTTGTTATATTGAACATAGGTGGCTCATTGATATAAGCTCCTTCCTGGTTTTCCATGGTCCTTGGTATTTCATCCAACTATTATACTGATTATAAGTACTTGGATTTGATACCAATTGTTGGAAATTAAGGAAATACTGAAGGGGGGGGAGGTAAATCAATATTGTAGCAATTTTACCAAATTCAAAATTTATTTTCACTTGGTGTACGAACAATAAGATAGTAAAGAGGACTTTCAACAATAAGAAATAATTCCAGTAATCAATGGAATCATGTAAAGAACAAATAACTTCATAACTGCTTCTCCATTTTATTAATAGGGAAAGATACAACTTGCGACTACAAATTTCTAGCTACAACCAGTAGGAAGAAGCCACTTCCTAATTTATTAGCTACAACTGAATGGAGCTACAACCCCACCTATACTCCAACATCGAATGGAAGGAGAACCAACCCTTGATCAACAATCTACAACTTTCTTTAACACACTATTCCATCTTTCATCCATTTTAGTACTAATATCAATGACTCCCTTCTCTACTTTCAAAACAAACAATTTATCTTAGTCACTTATCACAAAAAACTACAACAATCAGCATACCAACACCTCGCTACGCTAGAAGTCGGGTCTTAAAAATATTGTTTGTCGATTCTGCTTGATTAGGCTTGTTTTTATAGTTTTTCTGTTGCTTCCACATGCATCAATATTTTTTGAATTTGTGCATGAAGCCATATTTTTGTTTTGTTTTGCCTTTGTCCTGTTCTCTTCTATCCCTTGGATTGTGTTTTCTGTTCTAGGATTCATCTCCAAGTTAAACTGACTTAACTGCTTTGATGCCACTTAAACTATGTTTTTATGCATTCTACCTTTTTACAAAATTTAGTACTACGTTCGCTAGTTTTATTTGCAATTAATTTGAATTTAACTACCAAATTCTGCTTTCTTTAGCTTTTATCCCCTTTCTTTCGGCCCTTTACGTATTTTGTATCCCATAAAACTGCTCTATTCAATATTTGGATAACTTTTTGGGCACTAAGCCCTTTTTTATTCATGTCGGGGGCTCTTTTTCCCGTGTTAATGGCTCTGCGCCCTTGGCCCCGCCTCTCATGAGGAAACCAAGGACTAACCCAAAGGCCAGTGCTTTGTTGTGCCAAGAGCCTTCGTAGTGCTTTATTTCCTCCACACCCTTTTTTTCTACACAAAAAAGTCCAAGGATGGGGCTTATCTTGTAGCCCTCTATATCTCGACGCATAGGCTTATGTGCACCACAGTAACCCACCAGGGTCTGTCTTCCCATTTGACATGTCCTGTGGGGATCGCGACTCCCATTTCATTGGATGATGCTTCTACCTCTGTGGCCGAGTGTCTGCTTCCCAACACCTTTATCTAAGATCATTTAACAAAATCATCAGGGAAATGCCTACTGGATGAGCTATCCTATGGGTCCTCCTGACGCCTTTTTAATTGGTTGCCACTACTTTCAATAGGCTAACATTTCCTGACACCCGCTACCCAACAAAACCTCTTATGTACCATATTTGATCCCATTGATCCAAAATTATACTGGAATGCAACAAAATACATATATACACATAAACACAAAGATGCATCAGAAATAAAACTTGATTTCATTAATTTCAAAGAACTGAAATATGATTACATACATAAATGGAAATAAACTAGCTCGGGAGATGGTAGCTTATGTTTGAGAAGAGATGTGGAGGCTACATGCCTCAGAAATGTGTTACAATGAGGCTCAAAGGTATATTTATTATTGAGAAATAATGGAGAACCCTAAACATCCAAAAACCTAACCCTAGGAGATGAAGTGCCAAAACTATGGGCCCCAATGGGATAAATTGGTACATCAACTTCCTGTGGTGATAAATTTGGCATACGATCTCTGTTTGACGCGGACGATACCTAAATAGAAAGATCTATCTGAGGACTATAAATTTTGAATGCAAATTTTATTTAAAGACTCGTGTTTACCTATTTTCCAAAAAAATGTCGTTTAGGGCCTTAAAGCAGCTCCAAAAGTTCAAGACCTGAAAAAATACGAAAAGTAGTAAATTGTGCTACAGTTAAGGAAACTGAAAAACTGAAAGAAACAATGGTGGGGGTTCAAGTGGAATAGGTAGGTGGCCACCAATATCCACCTAGATCATTCCTCCCCCCTTAGGAATGAATGGTCCCCATTGCATTGAGTGCATCCAAGAGATGGGGAAATTTCTGCCAAACTTGGTCCCTGGTGAGTCACTTGCCTTGGTGCAGGAGTTTCCAACTTTGAAAACCCGACAGGGTTGGGTCTTTTGTTGGCGAGTGTTCTTGATATGTGTGTCCATGATTCGATCAGTTTTGGCTTGTTCCATGCAATTTGGGTTTAACTCTGTTGGTGTGAGTTGTTTTGCAATGTCGGATGTGTCCAGCAATGGTGGAAAGTATGGTAGAAGGTGGTCCACATTGAATATTGGGTGCAAGTGAAGGAATGGTGGAATTCTCAGCTCAAAGGAATTTTCCCCTACAACCTTGGTGATGGTGTATAGGCGATATCAGAGTGGGAGAAGCTGGCAGTGGGGTCTATTGAGGCGTTCCTTCTGTAGATGTAGCCAAACTTTGTCACCCACCTAGAATTTGTGTGGAACTCGATGTTGATCATGTCACTTCTTGTACTTAGCATTGGCTCTGTTCAATATGTCATGGACCTGCTTACGAATGTGCTAAATGCACTCAATGTATTTGTTAGCACTAATAGCCTCATATTGGACATGAGTTGAATCAACATGATTAGCTGCAAATGTTATGGCCACATCAATGGGAGATAGTGGCTGGAATCCCAATCCCACCTAAAAGGGGCTCTAACCAGTTGAGCTATGGAGAGTTCTGTTGTAGCTATGTTGGACATAGGGGAGGCTTTCATCCCATGTGCGTGGATGCTTTGAGTTGTACATGTGCATAATGTGTACGATCATCCTCTTAATGACCTCTGTTTGGCCATCAGTTTGGGGGTGGAAAGCTGCAGACTTAGTGAGCTTGGTATCCAACATCGACCAGAGAATTGACCAAAATGTACTTAAATGTACTTAGGAACTTGCTATCCTCGATCTGCGATAATGGACTATGAGATCCCAAAGTGTACCCACACTAGTTCAAAGAAGATCTTAGCAGTGGATTTTTCTATGATACTATTCTTGCAGGCCACTATAATGACCATCTTAGAGAATCCGTCGACGACCACGAAAACGTAGTCATTGCCATGCTTAGTAGAAGGAAGGCTCAACATGTAATCAATGGAGATGGATTCCCAAGGTCGACTAGGAGTATATATGATCCAGGTGGATGTTGGTGGCCACCCACCTATCCCATTTGGACCCCTGCAATTGTCTCTTTCAACATTTTCAGTTTCCTTAATTGTAGCACAACTTACTATTTTTAGCAGTTTTTCGGGTCCTGAACTTCCGGACCCGTTTTGAGGCCCTAAATGAAGTTTTTGGGAACTCTGGGGGAAAAATTGGTCCATGGACCGATGCTGCCTTCCCAAAGTGGTAGTTCTCGGATAGGACTTTCTAACGAGCTATCATACGCGTCAAACGGAGATCGTATGCCAAAGTTACGACCCCGGGAAATTAATGTACCAATTTACCGAAAACGGGGCCCACAATTTGGCGTTTCATCTTCTGGGGTTAGGTTTTGGAATGTGAAGGGTTTTCCATTGTTTCTCAACAATAAATAGGCCTTCAAGCCTCATTGTAACACAGTTCGGAATAGTTCAGAGGCATGTAGCCGCACATCTCTTCTCAGAGATAAGCTACCATCGCCCTAGCTGGTTTATTTCCAATTCTGATTGTAAGCATATTTCGGTATTTTCCATCAATGAAATGAAGTATTATTTCCGTTGCATCTCTTTATTTATGGTTATCGCATCTCTGTATTTATGGTTATCTCTGTAATCTATTGCGTTCCTGTCTAAATTCGGATCAATATAGGCCTTGCTTCTTGATGGTCGGTTTGGAAATGATGCAGGCAGTGCAGGATCATATGTACTTCCCAATAGCATATCGAAGATTCGACCAATAAAAATACTTCTGCAACACTACCACTATTTTCTCTACCTCGAAATGTCCAATGACTTGACTGTAGTGCACCTCCCAAATCATCTTGGCACACTTGATTGAAGGAACACAGAGGTGTCCCAGGAGGCATAACAGTGCATTCTGGAGGTGAAAATTTCGAACTTGCTTGCTTTCCCGGAACATATGGTATGTATTTCCGAATTCTGGACCACTTTTGTAAAGATGTGGCCACCCTGCAGTCTCGTGCCCACAAGCTTCGAGCAAAGTGGTTAGTGCCATAACCGATGGTCGACTGAGGTAGTCTGCAACATTGTTGGTGCTTCCCTTCTTGTACTTAATGTTCAAATGGAACTGTTGCAGGAATGTGGACCATTCCTGCTGGTGATCATCCTGAAACTTTCCTTGTGTCTCTATGAATTGCAGGGGTTAGTGGTCTATGTGGATGACCGTTTCCTTCCCCAAAATTAAATTCTTCCATTGTCAACATGCTTACACAATGGAATATATATCTTTGTCATAGGTGGGATACTTTTAGAATTTGTCTAAAAGTGTCTCACTATGATATGCCACTGGATGCCCCTTTTGAGGAACTACATCAATAGCATAGTCAAAGGCATCTATCTAGATCTCAAATGGTTACTGTAGGTCTGGTAATTGTGAGCATTGGTGCTGAGTAGAGGTGATGCTTCAACTTAGCAAAAACCTTTTGTTGGGATCCATACCAAAATAACTTTGCTTTCACTCCTCCCTTAGTGACTTGACTTAAAGGACAAGTGATATGAGAGAACGCCAACACAAACCCATGGTAGAATTTTTTAAGACCTAGAAAGTTACGAAGCTCTGTTAGAGTGGTTGGGGCTGACCAATCCCAAATGACTTGTATCTTGGCTGGGTCCACATGCAAACCCCACTCATCAATTATGTACCCCATATATGAACCTGGGTCATACCAAAAGTGTATTTCTCCAAATTGACATAAAACTTGTGTTGTTGGAGGGTTTGGAGGACTTGTCGAATATGGTGGAGGTGGTCTTCCCAAATCTGGATGAAGATCAAAATGTCATCAAAATACACCACCATGAACGAGTTGCTAAAGGGTTGCAAGGTGTTTTCCATCAACCTCATGAAGGTTGCGGGGGCATTCGTCAACCCGAAAGGCATGACTAGTCATTCGAAAAGGCCCTTCTTGGATTTGAAGGCAGTCTTCCACACATCAGAGGGTTCGATCAGTACCTGGTGATAACCGATCTTCAAGTCAATCTTGCTGAAATATTTGGCCCCCCTTGAGCTGGTCCAAAAGGTCATCAATCCGTGGGATTGGATACCTATTCCAGGCAATGATCTTGTTCAACACTCGGTATTCAATACATAGTCTCCATGTCCCGTCCTTCTTCTATACCAACACGATCGGGCTCCCACAGGGTGATGAAATTGGCCTGATGTGCCCTTTCTACAAAAACTCCTGAATCTGACTCTTGACTTAATTGTTCTCAAGAATAGAGCATCGATAGATCGGTCCATTGGGTAGCAATGCGCCTAGGGTCAAATCGATGGAGTGCTTGACCTGACAATGTAGAGATACCCCTGTGGGTGAGGTGAAGATGTCCCTGTGCTCCATAATCTTGTTCATCTATTGCTGTCATGCAGAGGAGTCCTGTCTAGAGGCCATGGACACAATCTTCCTCTTTCCCTGAGGGTGAATCATAAGGGAAACAAATTTCCCATTATGAGAAATGATCTTACTGCATTGCTTCGCAATGATCAAATAATGGTAGTGGGCGGTCCTACATCTAGTATCCTGTACAACTTATTTCCCAAAGTAATAATAACAGTGTGAGGCCTAGACTCAGACACACATTTTTCTTCCACAAATATGGTTGGCCTAATAATACATCACAAAATTCAAGAGGAGCAACATTACATAGTACCTCATCTGTGAAGGGCTTGATGCTGTAGGGAAGGCGACACTATTGGCTAGTGCAGAGATCTTGCCCTTGGTAAATCCACCTGATGATGTACGACTACATGTGTGGTGTGGTCAGTCTGCCCAACTGCTTCATGACCTCTGCTGAAATGAGGTTTTTTAGATGCTGCTGTTGACAATGAACAACAACGAAGAACCCTTCACCCACATTTGTGAGTGGAAGAGCCGCTCCCCCTCCTCTGGATCTTCGGGCTCATCCTTTTGGATATTGGTGGTAGTAATAGTGGAACTAGGCTCCACATTAATAATTTTCTTCCCTTTATTATTATCCTTGTCGGTTTTTGACTCAGAGTCAGAACATGCATTTGATTTGGAATCCTTCAGCTCAACCACTAGTGGCTGCTTGGCTTGATGCTCACTTGTGTTGTGAGTGGGGTTCTTATGGAACTCAGACCATTTCCCTGTGTCCTTCTTTGTCTTCGTGGTGTTGTTATTTTCTTGTGGCTTCGGCAGGTTGTCCTGAGTCACCCCACCTTGTATTTGTCCTTTGTTCTGCGGTTTGGGGGTGCCTTTCCCTTACTTCAGATTTGCAGATCCAAAGTCTCGCTTCTTCTGTTTAAATTTCTACTCGATCTTGACAATATATTGATAGGAGATGTCAAGTGAGGAGATGTCTAGGAACTCCATCTCGTCTTGGATGTAGTTGTGCAGACAACCATGGTACTTGAGTACAAAATTCCGCTTAGAATACTTTATACCCAACTTCGTGCAAAGGGTATGGAAAACATTTGTGAACTCTGGCACATCTTGGTCCCTTCCCTACTGCAGTGTGATCCACTTTATGTATTTATCTTCATAGATCCTGATAAAGTAATATTGTTTCTTGATGTTGTCTCGGAAAGAATTCCAAGTGGGTGCGGCTGAAAATAGTGAGGATTCCCTCTCTTCATTTTGTTCATAGTAGGTTTCCCACTAGTCCTTGACATGTGGGGCAGATTTGAGGAGTGCAAAAGTAATCTTTTCTTGATTGGAAAATTCATGAACTGAAAAATATCCTTCCAACCGATTTAACCATCTATCTATGACATCTTCATCTATTTGGCCTTCAAATATGGGAATGCCAATGTTAAATTGTACCTTAAAAGGAGTGGCGCCTCCAAAGTTGCTGCTTGATGAAGATGCGTCGCCTGTGGGTAGCTGCCGAAGGATCTGAGCAAAGTTATCCATCATCGTGTTCCTTTGTCACTTGAGGGATTCCTCGAGCAATATTTTGAAAGGATCTTCTGCCCCCTCCTCTTTATTTTCCTTTTCCATGGGAGGGCATTGGAGTTTGCGAGGCTAGTCTTGCAAAGGTTCAACCAGTTCGAACCCTAACTCCTTATACCCTAAAGTCGTTCGGGACATGTAAAGAAAAATAGAGAAAGAGAAAACCAATCTGATACCACTGATCTCACGGATCTGAAATTATGTAGGAATGCAACGAAATACAGATATACACATAAATGCAGAGATGTAGCAGAAATAAAACTTCATTTCATTAATATCAAAGAACTGAAATATGCTTACATACATAAATATAAAGAAACTAGCTCGGGTGATGGTAGCTTATCTCTGAGAATAGATGTGGCGGATACATTCCTATGAACTGTGTTACAATGAGGTTTGAAGGCCTATTTATTATTAAGAAATAATGGAGAACCCTAAACATCCAAACATCTAACCCTGGAGATGAAGCACCAAAACAATGGGCCTCGTTGGGGTAAATTAGTACATCAACTTTTGGACATGCACGCTGCCTCGTTAGAAAGATCTATCCGAGGAATATAAATTTCAATTACAAATGTGACTCAACGACTCATATTTTCCTATTTTCCAAAAAAAATGTCGTTTAGGGCCTCAAAATGATTCTATAAGTTTAAGACCCGATAAAATGCCAAAAATAGTAAACTATGTTGTAATTAAGGAAACTGGAAAACTAAAAGAACAATGGTGGGGGTACAAGTGGAATAGGTGGGTGACCACCAATATCCCCCTGTATCAATTTTAAATCTTGCGGGCTCATTCTGTTGGTGCCTCTTGATTGGTGACATGTGTCAATTGAAATGGGCCCTTTGGGTGCCCAAAAACGCTGAAAATGAATGACACACATCCATCTCCTATTGGTTGGTTCTAACATCATCTATCCTTTATTTTCTTGACAATTCACAAGCTTCCACCTATATTTTTGAGGAGAGAGAAAAGTCCTCCAAGGCCTTGATTTGTGACCATTTCCTTTCTTATTTTGTTTTTGGGCTTAACGGTTTGTTTTTGTTTTTGTTTTGTTTATTTTGTTTTGTTTTTTTGTTTATTTTGTTTAATTTTGTTTTTTATATTTTCCACAAAAACCTCAGGGTCGACTCTCCTCTATGCTACCCCCTTGTTATGACTTTCGGGAAATCATAGCTGGGTGCGCTCCAACCGCTTTGTTACATCTTGACAATTAGTCGTGTGCACCCTACATAAAATTATGGGCTTGACCGTTTATGCTGCCTCCATTGGGCCAACCTTTATTTTGGTCTCCAATTCTCACTTTCCATTTGACAATGCTAGTTGTCATGTCCCGACAACTACCACCTGGTCACTTAGACTTGGGAACTGAAATAATTCCACTAGGGTAAGATCACCGGGTGGGCTCCGTGTGTGGTTCAATCGATTGCTACCACATATTATTGGATCTCTCACTTAGAATATCCTCCTATATTTTTGCTAACATTGGAATTTAAGCTAATTTTGGCTGTGTGACAAAGGCTCTATCTACCTCTAACTCTTCTATGAAGGCCTCAGGTTTGCCAGAATTTGACTGGCTCTATATTTTGATCCAGGAGGCCTTTTCAAGACTTCAATATATTGTTGGAAAGATCTTTCAGAGCTCTATCCACATGGGTAACTAACAACTACATTTGAGATGATCTAATGCTCAAAAACTATATCCAAAACTACTATATTGATTCTAATTATTTTCCCTTGTTGTTTGCTTGGAACTTGCTCCTTGAAGCATTTATTTGACACTTGAGCCTCCTGCTACCACTTGTTGACATCAATGACAACATATTTCCAATAGTACGAAAAATGTAGGGTGTAACAGATGTGGGAAAGGAAAAGGTTCATGATTATGAAGATGAAAGAACTAAATCCATTGGAGAGAATGCCAAGGAGGGCTAGGCTTGGGCAAAGGGGGAGGTGGATGATTTATATGACATGATTGAATGACTATTGTCAAAGCAACAAGAAGCATAGGAAAATCGAGTACGTAGGGCCTTAAATTAATGAACCTCTTATATAGCATGTGCATTTGTGGCATACTAAAGAAAAACCCTTCTTCACAACTTTACTCACATAATAATTTGCTGGCACCTACTAGTCTTGATATGGACATCAAGAAAAATATCTTTAGAAAGGGAAGGATAAAATTATAAAATTATAACCTCTAAATGTGTGAATGGAATGGATTAATCCAAGTGAAATGGCTCACATGGGTTGAAATTGCTGACAATAAACACATTATAGATAATATACCTTGTTACCCCTTAGCTTGTATGAGATTTCACAGGTTGGAGTAGCTACTGGATGAGATTGGATGTATTGATGAGAGATATAATTCATGTGATTTAATACGCTTGATGAGGGTAGATGGATATACTTATGGTTCTTGATTTTTTTTCCTTGCTTATCATGATGTTGGTCATCACAATGTACTTGTGTATGTGAGATGTAGCTAAGCAATTTTCCCTCAAGGCCACACATTGCCCAAATTAGAAATCACCCAAGTTGACAAGTTGTCTCTTCAATTATATCAATGTTGGTTTATTTCCTGAAACATTAGATCATGATTTTATTGCATCATATCAAGATACAACCACATGTTTTGGGAAAACAATTGTTTGAGTAATGCCATAAATTGAATGCCACTAGGAAGTTGTTCATTAATTAATTATACTGTGAATGAGGAGAGGAATGATGGAGTGAAGTACTATGAATGTACATTAAAAATTAGACTTCATTTATTAAATAAAATAATAGAGTTGTTTATCTATTGGCCTTTAAATATAGGGTTCTTGCATTTGTTGAATAATCCTTGGTCTCAAAAATACTAGTAGCGAACCAAGCCAATTAGTCTTGACCAAATAGAGCCACTCGTTCATCCATGTAGGAAAATAAGCCTTGAACTTAAATCGATAGAGACCAATATTTTAATTAATTCCATGAAAATGTCCATGTTTATGAGATGGATATGCCATAGTCACATCATCTATAGATCAACATTAAAGCAAGATTTCACATTGAAGAAGGAATAATCATGCTAGAGGATTGAAGAAGGAATAATCCATGCTAGAGGATTGAAGAAGGGAGGTAAATAATTGAATCTTGAGTGTAACTTCCACTCATCTCTCTCCTAGAAACTTTGAGTTGGCATTTTTTTTACAATCGATTGAAGATTGCTAAAAAAATAATTGACAAATTATTTATGAGTCAAATCAACACAAAACGCCTTTGACCAGGTGAACCGTATAGTCCCTGCCATGATAGGGAATAATAAAATAGGCTTCATATCTTGGTTGTGTTAAAACACAAGATTATAATTCTAGATAAGAGAGGATTTTAACGACATTGTAAGTTTATCTTTCTTACAAATTCAAGCAAAGATATGATACAAAGGATTTACTCAGGCCATACTTGGAACAAGTACATAAAACAATGAGAGAGGATGACGCAACAATATGCTCCATGAAACTTGTCAAGAAAGAGGTAGAGAAAATGCACTTGTACCTCCATTCTATTCCACTAGTAATTACTCGAGATAAGGAATCATGAATATCGGCCTTGAAGGAATTTTCTAGTCTTCTTGAAAACAAGAAGTCCTTGAAAGACATAGGCTTGCTTGCAAAGAATATGGAAGGGAATAACAAAAAAAATCCAAAAATAACTAATACAATCCCTAGAATATGACCTAGAAGCCTCAAGGGATGAAACACTTCTTGAGGTAGAGAAAATGCAAGGTGTAACAAATGTAGGAACTAAAAAGGGTCATGATTATGAAGATGCAAGTACTGAATCCACTGGAGATAATTCTAAGGAGGACCAGGGTTGTGCAAGGGGGAGGTGGATGATTTAGATGATGTGCTTGAAAAACTATTGTCAAAGCAACAAGAAGCAAATGCAACTCTAGCACATCGGGCCTTCACTCAATGAACATTCAATATAGTGTGTGTGTTTGTGGCATATTAAATAAAAACCCTTCTTGACAACTCCACTTACATACTAATTTGACGGAACCTACTAGTTGTGATATGGACATCAAGAAAAACATCTTCAGAAAGAGAAGGGTAAAACTCTGAAATGGCAGCCTCTAAATGTGTGAGTTGAATGGATTACGCCAAGTGAAATGGCTCACACAGATTAAAATTGTTGACAACAAACACATTATAGATAATAGACCCTGTTACCCCTTAGCTTGTATGAGATTTCACAAATTGGACTAGTTGTTGGATGAGCTTGTATGTATTGATGATAGATACTTTTCCTGTGATTTGATGCCCTTGGAAATAGTAGATGTATATGATTATGGTCCTTGATTTTTTTCTTTGCTTATCATGATGTTGATCATGAAAATTTATTTGTGTATGTGAGATGTAGCTAAGTAATTTTCCCTTAAGTCTACACATTGCCCAAATTAGAAATCACCCAAGTTGCCAAGTTGCCAAGTGGTCTCTTAAATTAAATCAATATTGGTTTATTGCCTAAAACATTAGATCATGAGTCTATTGCATCATATCAAGATACAACCAGATGTTTTGGGCAAATAATTTTTTGAGTAATGCCATAAATTCAATGGCATACAATTGTTCATCAATTAATTATATTGTGAATGAGGAGAGGAATGATGGAGTGAACTGCTATGAATGTACATTAAAAATTAGACTACATTTATTAACTTAACATAATAGATTTGTTTAGTTGTTTTCCATTAAACAAAGGGTTCTTTCATTTGTTGAATAATCCTCGTCCTTGGCAATACAAGAAGTGAACCAAGCCAACTATTCTTAACCAAATAGAGCCACTCATTCATCCTTGTAGGAAAATAAGCCTTGAACTTAACTTGATAGAGAACACCAATTTATAATTAATTACATGAAAGTTTTCATGTTTATGAGATGGATAGGCCATAGTCACATCATCTATAGATCAATATTAGAGCAAGATTTCACAATGAAGAAGGAATAATCCATGTTAGAGGATTGAAGAAGTGAGGGTAATAATGTTAGAAAATTATATATTACAGAGCAATGGAACACATAAAATATCGCAGAAATATAAACACATAAAACACATAAAACAAGAGAGACACAGATATACGTGGTTCACTCAGTTTGGGCTACGTCCACGGAGAAACAACCAATCCTTCTTTTATTATATTATCTAACAAAACTGAAGAGATACAACCTACAACCGATCCGCTGTAACTCCCTCTTCGCTCTCAATCTCCTCTCTTTTCTTCACTCCGAATACAGATATGCATAGATGCAATACAATTCCCTCATATATAGCAAGGGGTTGCCTTCTAGGGAGAAAAACCCCAAATTAAACATAACTTTTACCGTTAGATCATCCGCCTAATGAACGACCCAAATTGACTAGAAATTACTATACTTTTACAAGGCAATTTTACATCTATTTTTAGCTTCCCTTACCCCCGTCGGGGGACCGCTGGCCCCCAGACCCCCCAGTCGGGGGGGATTAGCCCACACCCCCTCACATGGAGGGGTGTATAGTCTCCCTAGGGTATACATCCGGCTGAAACCTTTGAATACAAAAGATAATCAGGCTCCACACCCAACAATCTCCCACTTGGAGACTGATTATAGCAACTCCACCACTGCTTCATTTGCTAGACAATGACTCCACTTTGGACCTGGATGTTTCTCATCTTCTTCATCATACTTGAAGACCAATTGAAACTGAGCAAATTCTCACTTTCTCCCTGGTTACAACTTTTGTTAAAATATCTGCAGGATTCTGGCTAGTGTGTATCTTTTCCAGCTTCAACTGTCCATCTTCCAATGCTGACCATATGAAATGGTACTTAACCTGTATATGTTTAGTCTTGGAATGAAATGCAAACTTCTTTGCAAGATGTATGGCACTGTATAACCTGCCCAACTCCAACTTTTTTACCCAATTCATATAGAAACCTTTGTAACCAAATCATTTCTTTACTAGCCTCTATAGTAGCAACATACTTTGCTTCTGTTGTTGAAAGTGCAACAACACTTTGGATTTTTGAAACCCAACTGACAGCTGCTCCACCTATAGTAAATACATATCCTGTAGTGCTCCTTCTGTTATCTCTGTCACCTACCATATCTGCATCAACATATCCCGATAGAGCAATGTTTGAACTACCAAAGCATAATGCTTGATTTTTGGTACCTCTCAAATACCTGAGAATCCACTTCACTGCCATCCAATGTTCTTTTCCTGGATTGTTCATGTACCTACTTACAACTCCCACTGCATGTGCAATATCTGGCCTTGTATAGACCATTGCATACATTAAGCTTCCAACTGCTGATGCATATGGAACTTTAGACATATGAGCTATTTCTTCCTAAGTCTTGGGACACGCCTCCTTACTTAATTTGAAATGGCTAGCCAAAGGTATACCAACTGGTTTTGCATTCTACATATTAAACATTTTCAACACCTTTTCTATGTACTCACTTTGAGACAATGTTAGTTTATGATTCTTCCTATCTCTAGTTATTCTCATACCAAGGATTTGTTTTGCAGCACCCAAATACTTCATTGCAAATGAGTTTGCCAATTTTCTTTTGAGCACATTTATTTCCTGCATGTTAGAACCTGCAACAAGCATGTCATCTACATACAATAACAATATAATATAGCTGCCATCATTTTGCCTTTTTAGATAAACACAATGGTCAGAGTGACATCTAATATAACCTTGTTCAGACATAAACCTATCAAATTTTAGATACCACTGCCTTGGAGCCTGTTTTAAGCCATACAAGCTCTTCTTCAACCTGCACACTAGTTTCTCCTTCCCTTTTACCTCATATCCTTGTGGTTGTTGCATATATATCTCTTCGTCCAAATCCCCATGGAGGAAGGTTGTCTTTACATCTAAATGCTCAAGATGTAAATATTCAGCAGCTACTAGACTTAGAATAGTTATGATTGAAGTCATTTTCACAATAGGAGAAAATATCTCATCAAAGTCTATACCCTTTTTCTGTGCAAACCCTTTCACTACAAGTCTAGATTTATACCTTTTTCTACCTCCATCTTTTTCCTTCAACTTGTAAACCCATTTATTCTGCAATGGTGTTTTACCTACAGGCAACCTAACTAAGTCCCAAGTCTGGTTATGTGCTAAGGAGTCCATCTCTTCTTTCATGGCTTGCTCCCACTTCTTCCTGGTTTCTACCTGCACTGCTTCTTCATAACATTTTGGTTCACCAGAATCAGTGAACAATACATAATATAATGAAGGAGAGTATCGTTCAGAGGGTCTACTTATCCTGGTAGATCTTCTAACACCACTTTCATGTGTTTGAGGTGCTTGCTGCTGTTGTGGTTGTTGTTCTAGTTGTTGATCATTATGATTTTCAGGCACCATCACTTTTCCTGTGATATTGTCAAGCGTTGTGTATTCTCTGTTTTCTTTTTCCTGTTTCTTTTCCTGCAACTAATTCTTATACAAGACCTTTTCATTGAATATTACATCTTTGCTCCTAATGATTTTGTGATTTTCATATTCATATAAGTGATAACCAAAATCATTAACACCATATCCAATAAAGGTACATTTCTTTGATTTTGCCTCAAGCTTTGTTCTATGTGCCCAAGCCTATGATGCCACAATGCCGTATCTTCTCCTGTAGAGGTTAAAGCATTAACAAAATTAGAAATACCATTGCATAAATACAATGTACCAACCTTTCCTCCTTTCGCTATTACCAAGGAT
>APFE030479794.1:102117-119777 GCA_000404065.3 Pinus taeda | reverse complement strand
ATGGAATAATTAAATATAATAGATGATTATAGAAATTCTCATAATCTTACTATTGTGATATAAAATTATATACTTTGTTTAATTATATAATTTTATTTGTAATATTTAATATTAAAAACAATTTTTAATGTTAGATCTAAGACTTTTGTGATTCATAATATAGATATCAGTGTTTCACATTAATCACATTGTTAGGATTGGGTCGATGTTTCAAACCAACTAATGTGGTTCATGGTCAAGACAATGCGAGAAATCATTGGATCTGAAGGAAAAAATAGTATGGATGCATCATTGCCTAGAGTTAGCCGTTGAAAATTAGCCTACGGGTAAACGCTCGAACCAATGATGCATCCATACATCTTTTGAGAAACATCAGATCTGATTTCTTTTTAGCAACTTGTAGTGGTGCCCATTCAAATTGACGAGTAGGGTGATAATGTTAGATCTAAGACTTCTGTGATCCATGATATAGATATCAGTATGTGATTAGGATTGGGTCGCCATTTCGAACCAACTAATGTGGTTCATCTTTAAGACAAGGTGAGAAATCAATGGATTTGAAGAAATAAATAGTATGGATACATCATTGCCATTAGCCATTAAAAATTAACCAACGGGTAAACATGGAAAGCAATGATGTTTATTTTTTTTAATTTAAATTTTATTATAACACTTAAGTCCTTGGATCATCTCGATTAAATTTTTTACCCATTTTTAACCTAATTTTATTAGAACACTTAAGTACCTTCCATTCACACAATTGTGATGGCAATGAATCCAATCATGGAGGCGTCAATACTCTAATTTCTTAGATACCCATGAGTTTAATTATAAAATTTGATGTTGTTCGTGTTTCGGATTTTTAAAGCAAATGACCAGAATTAGGAGACGTGTCAACGACTAAGTAACTGTTGAGATCAAATTTATTGATTCCAGGATCGTACAAACATAATAACATTAACTATTCAACAATTATTGTGATTCTCGGAATATCTCAAATCCGACAAACATTTATTACCAGGAATATTCTGGGATGGACAAACATAATCAACACTAATTATTCAACATCGATCAATTATTCAACATAGGATGCTGGAATCTACTTAATGATACCCGTAAGAAACAGTTTCGCAAATTAATAAATCTTTATTTTGGCCTGCATGCTTCGACTCTATATGGTTGGAAAGTGATCTCATATCTCGTGAATGGAAGGCGACTTGATTATGTCCAGCTTGACTTGACTGGTACTTAGTGAATCGTCAAGATGCTGATGTCCACTTATTTTTTTAATTAGTATAAATGGTAATTGCGTCTGATCATCCTTGGATTTTTAGGTAGGAGTTGTCTATAATGCGACTTTTTGGAGATTCCGGTGACGGAATCCGGCGGAAGAAATGAGGTTAAATCTTGATTTTTAGCAGTTAAAATGGTTTTTTAACTGCATATTTGGATTCAGCGGCCTGAAAAACCCCTGGGAGCCATTGATTGTGCAGAAACTAGCTATCAAACATGGGATTCCAATGAATTGCTGCCGGATTTTGACCGGAAAAATCCGCCGAAAAAGCTTTCAAAAAGTCGCGTTATAGACTACTGCTTTTAGTATGTTTGAAGATTGAGGAGACTAAATTTGATGTTCCACATTTGATGCTAATGAATAGCGATTCGGGTACAACCGAAGCTACTAGCAAATTCCTTAAAATTAGTGAGGTTTGGCTGCCAAACTCAAGATTGATCTGTTTTTACCAAAGTCAAGATTGACCTGTTTTTAATTATCACTGACTTGGTTGTCAATGAACTCATTGGGCTTGGATGCTTGTAACTCTGAGCTAATGATATTTGGTGGAGGAATCTTCAAGTGACTGAGGAGTTAAGGAAGGAGACCCAATCTCCTAAATTCCCTCTTGCTTGTCTACTTCAAGTTCCTGCACTTAAATTATCCCAAAACTGCTTCAAATCCTGCAATTAATGCACATAAGGCCACATGACATAACATCTCACCTTTACCCTTCTCACTAAGAAAAATATAATAAAACATGTAAATAAATGTGAGAAAATTTGATTTTAATAAGTTTGAGAGTGGCATTAAGGCCCATATAATTTACCTATTGATGAGCCTCATCATCACCCCCTTACTGAAAGTGTTGTTCATTCTTTGAGAAAATTAGTCTATGTCCATATCTTTCATAGCCCTTGTGGCCTCTTTGACACCCCATGCCTCTATTGATGGAATTTCCTCTTGTGGATAAAACCATGCATGTTTCTCTATTTCCTCCCACTACATTCTTTCCTCTTCCTCCTTTATACCTTCTAGCATACCCAATAACAAGGGTGGACTGAGTTTCAAACCAATCTAATTGATTTTGAGTGTCTGCATGCATTCTTATATAGTGGGGTCCTTTCTAATGCATCTCTCATCCTCTTAGGGGAATAATACTCCTTGATCCTTAGGTTGTATGGTAGGTTGTTCCATCTCCTTTGGCATGCTTGTTGGCTTTCATTCCCTAGCGATCTCGAGGTGTTCTCAAAATGTGTGATTGCTTGTTCTTATGTATCTAGGTATCTTGGTGCAAGATGGAGATCATTCGCAATGATGTTGTGGGTGATAATGGTCGCCATTGAATTTATTTGTTCTGCTATGATGCAAAGGGGCTCCCTTTCTTCTCTTTCCAACACCCTCTTCACTTGCTTAGCCCTAGCCTCCTCATGACTCATCCATGATGAAAGGGCCATTAGTTTTATGTCGCCCAAATTTTCATTGGGGTCCCACACATTCAAGTCTTTTAAGGCCAAGTTGTGGAAGTAGAATTCAGATATCTTGGCCTTATCCTCCAGGGTGATCTTGTCACATAGTTCAATGAGCTGCGTATAGTCTTGGAAAGGCATAGTCCCTTGTTGTGCTAGTGTCTTGATCTGAAATTACAACCATTGATCTTTGAGGTACAAGGCATATGATTTTGGTGGCATCTTGCATTGGAGTGCCTCGATGGAGAGTCTTGCCATGGTGGCCAATTGGCTCTCTTTTTCTTGTAACTGCCTCCTTAGCCATGTGTTTTTTGCCTCTAGTTGAGATCTCATAATTTGATCCATATCTCTTATCTTACTCAACTCTTTGCCCATCTCTAGTAGTTTCTCTTCCATATGTCCCACACCCTCTACCTTCTTTGATTTGGAAATTTGCATCCAATGATGTGTCCTTCCTATCTCTTTCTCAAGATCAAAGAAGAGAGGGATGGCAAATTTTTGTGGTATCACTCTGCCTCCCTCAATGAATTTGTAATAAGATCTCAGGTTGGGTTGTGGGCTAGGCTCCTGCAGCTCTTGGAACTCTCCCTTAGATGTCTTTGGAGAAGTTTCCCCTCCTACACTTGTGTTGCTTTTTTCTTGCCTTCCCTCTGTCCTTATTTTCCTTCCTATAGCTTTTTTATGTGTTTCCTAGAGTGCTGACAAAGTTTCCTATGGGATTTTCTAAGGATCTTGTAGAAGGATTTTCCCTTTCTGAAATGAGGTCAAATATTCCTTTTCTTTCTTTGTTGATGTTAACCTAGTGACAGGATTCCTAACATAGGTGATGGGAGACTTTGGGGAAGATTTTTTTGATGTGACCTTTTCACTTTTTATTTCCAAGGAAACTAGCTCTTCTTGCTCTTTCGATGAGTCCTCAATTATGATTGAAGTCTTGATGGGTCTTTTTAGTTTCCCTTGTTTGATCCTGGTGCTCCTCCTTGTTTTGAAATAGAGGGGAGTCTTCCTCTGTCTTTTCCCTTTTGACTTGACAGGTGTTCTTAGGGTAGTTAAGGCAATAATTGCCTCCTTCTCAGTGGATTCAAGAGACAACCTTGGAGATTCCTCCCTTTCCTTGGTATGTTCCTTAGGGCTTGCTTCTTCCTTCTGTTCTTCCTCTTCACTTTTCTCCTCTTCTCCTTCTTATTTTCCTTCTTATTTTCCTTCTTCTTCCTCTGGTTTCTTTGTTTCTGCCTCCTCTGGTTCTTCTTCTTCCTCTTCAAGTTCTTCTTCATCTTCTTATGTCTCCTCTTCACCACTAGAGATATTGTCCTTATCATATTCAAGGGCTTGTATTTCAACCATAGCCTCCTTGTCCATGTCTCTAAATGTGGACCATTTAATAGGGATTCTTAGTTAGCTCAAGGCATCCTATAGTATTAGCTTAATAAGTCCATGGTGTGCCAATTGCTGATGTTTTCCCTCTTAGACCTTTAGGCTTGTGTCTATTATTGATCGCAGCAAGAAGTAGGTTACACTGAGTCTTCTGTCAATGGGTATCTCCTCTCCAAATCTCAACTCATGGAAGAGTCTAAATTGGTAGGCATAGATTATACTGAACCTCCCTTCACAAGAGATATATTTGAGAATATGATAGCTCACCTCATTCCAAGGATAGGGAAGGCTTTCCCTTCTTATCCCATTTTTTTCCTCAATCGGCTCTTCATCCCTTAAGAAGAAGTTTCTCTTTGCAAAATTCCTTACAGCCTTATCCTCCTTTCTCCATGGCATCCCTTGAGGAAGTGTAATGATTCTACTAATTACCTCAAGAGTAATTGTACTTGGCAGTCCTTTTACCACAGTAGTAGCATTGGTTCTATCTTGAGGGTTATGTGCCATGGAAAATTCTTGAGCTACATCATCATCATACCCTCTGATCAGCTCAAAGAATCCCAATCAATTATATCTTCTAAATATTTCTACCACATGGGGATGGAGATGTATCTTGGATGTTTTTGTGGGTTCCCTTCTGTTAAATCCTCATGTCATGTATCTTCTTTGGTTACTTGGTTGTAGGGAGTTTGGTAGGATATCCTTAGTGTTTCTAGGGTGAATGAGGGTTTAGAATATTGGTGGTTGGCTGTAATTTCTTTCTATCTCCACACAACTTTTAAATTTCACACAATTTTGTCTAAAACCCTAGGACCATTGTAATCACTTAGAAAACTCAATTTTGTTTATTTTCCTAGCTATCAATTCATAACAAATTAGATATGGTGGACCTACCTTTCACTGTGATGCTTTGGATGAGGATAGTTGTTGAGCAACTGGACCCTAGGCACCCCGTTTCAGTGTTCTCTATGAATTTCCAATGCATTTTGTAGCTCCTTGCATTTCCTGTAGTGTTTCCTGTAGGGTGGCTGAAATAGGTTTGCTTCCTCGATGGCTCTCCAAGGTGGTCTCGGTCTTCTCTAATCTCAAAATGAACAAATGGTGCATGAGAGTTTGGATTTTTTTTCTATTTATGGTCGATTCCTTGGAGTGTTGTATTGGCTAGCAGTGTACGTAATTTCGTCTTTGGGATCATTGGCCCACTGTTAGTTATCATGAAACCTCCACTCATAATCATCACCCACTCTCACACAACTTAACTTGACCACCTTTTCGACTCATTCTCCTTGGTGTGACATTGCAATGTAGCACGCTGACTAGGCGTTCACTTTTCTTTTTTTCGAGCTAATAGGTGGCCAAGTTAATTGGCCACCTCCAGCTTATAAAATCAATTTTTTTCATATTCCTACACTTCTATGATATCGTACTTAGGGAAGAGTTTGGATGAGATGCCATACCCATGCCTTCCTTTGATTGGTTGATGCATGCTGGAGGGTGATTTTTTTGTGCTTATTTTTGTTTAGGTAAGTGTTTTTCCTTGGTCACTTTTCTATATATTTCTTCTTGTTTATGTGGTTGTCTTCTTTGTTGTTGTGTGAAGGTGCTTGGTCTCTGTTGTTGTTGTTGAGCTCTAGATAGGTGTCATGATGTATACAAGGGTGTTGGATCTCTTTACTTGCATGGATGGTGAAGGAGAATGCATGGAGAAACTATTGTTGTGATAACACAGGCTGCTACAAGGTTTCCTGTAGTTATTACAGGAAATCCTGTAGCTTCCTTTTTTTCATTATTTTTTTGCTTTTCTTCACTTGGAGGAGGAATGGATGGTGATGTAGGAATGGAAGGATGTAAATGGAGGAGATGGAGTGGTAGTTGAGTGAGGCCAATGATGGCAATACCCTTGGACTCTCTTTTTCTTTTTTATTTTCTTTTGTATTTTTTTTCATTTTTCTGAGTGGTTTTTGATGGAAACAGAGGTTGGTATTGTCATGAGCTGGTGTTGGGTGAGAGGTGATGAGGTGTATGGTCCCTTATTTCAACCTAGAACAAGGCTGCATCATAATTTTCCAATAGACATTTCATTCTTGTAGTGTTTTAGGACATCCTGTAATAACTACAGGAAACCCTGTAGAAGTCAGAAAACTACATAAAATTGGTTTTTGATGCCTAGAAGTGAGGATGGATGATGGAGACATAGTAGGCATGGGAGTTATGAAGTGAATGGAGGAATACTGGTATGGTTCTGGCTTGCTTTCCCTTGAACTCTGAATCCTTTGTTTCCTTTAAAAACCTACAAAAATCATAGAATTTTATTAGTGAGCAGGTTTGAAAGACACACAGTTCGCCTCAAAGAAGGTTTTCAACCTATTTGCTTGCCCTAGGCACCTCAAGGGAGGTTTTCACCCAGAGATATTTTTATTTTCCTTTTTTCCACTCTTGGGCTACCTCAAGGAGGTTTTCAACCCAAAAGTTGGTATCAGGTGCCTCATAGAGGTTTTCACCTAGGTCCCTTATTGTTTTTTTCTTTTCTTTTTTCATTTTTTCAGAAATAAAAACAGTGTTCAAGAATTTGGTGAGCTAGAATATGAGACACTTCTAAGCACATTCTCTTCCTTACTGATGAACTCTCCCCTTAAAAGAGGTATTTATAGGCTTTCAATCTATATCCATTAATAAGCAAGGGGATACCCTCTTCATTAATGGTCCTTATTTTCACAACCCCATTGTCATGGAACTTTTCTTTCAGATATGGGCCCAACCACTTGGTCATCAATTTTCCTTTGAAGTCCTTGAACTTGGAGTCATATAGCATAGCGAAATCACCTTCTTGAAAAACTTTGTCTTTGATGTTTTTGTCATGCCAAACCTTTCTTTGTACTTGAATGACTTCTGCATGTAGGAGGGCCTACATCTTGAATTCATCCAAACCATTGAGTTAGAGAAGTCTCTCTTTCTGTGCCTTTGTAACATCCAAATCCAACTGCATTGTCATTCTTAAAGTGTTTTACTCAAACTAAATGGAGAGCAAAGCCTTCTTTCCATAAACCAAGTCATAAGGGGTGAAGCCAATGGTTGCCTTCCAGGTTATATTATAGGCCCAAGTGGCCTCCACTAGTCTATTAGCCCAATTTTTTCTGTTGATGCTTACAACCTTGGTGAGAATGCCTTCCAATGCTTTATTAATAACCTCTACTTTTCCATTGGCCTAAGGATGGTAAGATGTTGACTTCATGTGTTTGATATTGTGTTGCCTCAACATATTTTCAATCAGGTTTGAGGTGAATTGAGCTCCCTGATCAATGAATATCTCTCTAGGGCACCCAAACTTGTAAAAGACATTCTCCCTTAGGAACTCAACCATTTTATCTTATGTTTCTACCTTGATAGCCTTGGTCTCAGCCCACCTTTTCAAACAAACAGTGCATACAATTATGTACTTTTTCTTCCTTGATGGCGGATCAACGGGCCCATGAAATACATGCTCCACTTGTCAAATGGATCAAGAGTCACTTGAGGTTGCAAAGGAATTTCATCCCTGGGAGTGGTTTTCCCCATTCTTTGGCACCATTCAGATCGACTAGTGTATCTTCTTTCATCTTGTTGGAGAGTGGGCTAGTAGTAGCCAACTTGTAATACCTTGAAGTTGTCCTCTTGGCTGCAAAGTGACCTCCACAAGGCCCATAATGACAGGCTAGGAGGATTTCAAAGACTTCCTCCTCCCTGAGACATCTCCTCAAAATTTAATCTGGGCCTATCTTGAATATATCGCCCCCAATCCAAGTGAATGGGGTGCTCTTTCTTATAATCCTACTTTTTTCCTTGGAGGACAGAATTGGAGGGAACTGTGCAGCCACTAAGTAGTTGGCTATGCCAGAAAACCATGGAGAGAGAAATCACATAGCAAATAAATGATCTTCTGGAAACTGATCATCAACCATTCCTTCCTCACCGGTGGGCAAAGCAAGTCTAGATAAAAAATCTACAACTAAATTTTCTCTACTAGGCTTATCAATGATAGTTAGATCAAACTGTTGTAATAAAAGCAACCATCTAATAATTTTGGTATTCACATCGGGATTGTTCATCAAATATTTAATAGCAGCGTGTTCAATATGTACAAAGATCTGGTAACTAGTAATGTACTATTTAAATTTATTCAAGGAATGGACAACATCTAGGAGCTCTTTTTCAGTCACTGTATAGTTCAATTTAGCCTTGGATAGATTTTTGCTAATGAAATAAATGGTATAAGGAAAATTGTCATATATCTGGCCTAGAGATGCTCCTATAGCTGTGTCAGAGGCATCAACATGGAAGTGGAAATGAAGAGCCCAATTTGGGCCTTGGAGTATGGGTGTAGTAGATAACTTGTCCTTTAAGGTTTCTAGGGCCTCTTGGCAGCTTTCTGACTAGAAAAATTTAGATTCCTTGGCAAATAGTCCAAATAAAGGTGAGGCTACTTTGCTGAAGTCCTTTATGAATCTATTATAGTATCCAGCTAAGCCTAAGAAACTTCTGACACCCCTCTGCTTCTAAGGAGTAGGGGCCCTCTTTACAATAGAAATATTATTTGGGTCCACTTGCAGTCATTCCTAAGATATTGAGTAACTTGGAACAGTCTTGCAATCATTAAGAACTCACACTTCTCAGGACTAAGGGATAGGTTCATCTCAATGCACTTATTTAATACTTTCCAGAAGTTAGAGAGAGCCTCTAGGAAATCACATCAATAGGGAGTGAAATCATCCATATAGATTTCTACAAAGTCATGGACTAGATCTGCAAAGATGCTCAGAAATTTCCTCTGAAAAGTGGCACAAGCATTACATAATCCAAAAGGAAGGACCCTATAAGCAAAGGTAACCCAAGGACAATTGAAGGTGGTTTTATCTTGGTCCTCTAGGCTGATCTAGATCTGATTGTAACCATTGAATCCATCCAGGAAAGTTAAGAACTTATTTCCTGCAAGACCATCCAAGAATTGATCAATGAAAAGTAGAGGGAAATGGTCTTTTTTGGTGGCTTTGTTTAACTCTCTGTAGTCCACACAGATCCTCCATTTTCCATCATTCGTTGGGACCAGAACTAGAGGAGACACCCACTCACTATTTGAGATGGGGTAAATGAACCCTGTATCCAACAACTTCTGCAGTTCCTCTTTAACTATGTCTTTGAGGGTTGGTTTCATTCTCCTCTGAGGTTGGCACACTAGCTTGTAGCCTTCCTTGATGTAAATGTGGTGAGTACACCGAAGGGTGCACTCCATTCATTTCCTTATAACTCCAAGAAAAGGCATCTAGATGCTCTCTTAACATGTCACATAACTTCTTTTCCTGATGTGCAAAGAGGGAAGGGTTGATTTTCAATATTTTAGTTGGACCAAATTCTATAATCTTGACATGAATAGGACTTGAGTCAGCTAAGCACAAAGCAGTCCAAGGGTTATCTTCAACTTTCTTTACTAAGTCATCAAGAGACATGGTCTTGGGGGGCTGATTTGATCCAGGTGGATATTGGTGGGCACCCACCTAGTCCACTTGGACCCCCAACACTATCTCTTTCAGTTTTTCGGTTTCCTTAATTATAGCACAATTTACTATTTTTTGGCAGTTGTTCGGGTCCTGAACTTCCGAAGCTGTTTTGAGGCCCTAAACGACGTTTTTAGGGAAAATAGAGAGACTGAAAGTGTCCCAAATCGCCTCAACATTTTTTGTTGACCTTCTCTTTGAGATCTTTGAAACGTGATATTATGATAGCCAAACCGAGATCGTATGTCAAAGTTACGACCTCGGGAAGTTGATGTACCAATTTACCCAAATGAGGCCCACAGTTTTGGCGCTTCATCTCCTAGGGTTAGTTTTTTGGATGTATAGGGTTTTCCATTGCTTCTCAATGATAAATAAGCCTTTGAGCCTCATCGTAACACAATTCAGAGGCATGTAGCTGCCACATCTCTTCTCATAGATAAACTACCATCACCCGAGCTATCTTATTTCCATTTTTTTTGTAAGCATAGTTCAGTTTTTTTTTCAATTAATGAAATGAAGCATTTTTCTGCTGCATCTCTGTGTTTATGATTATATCTGTAAGTTGTGTTCCTGTTTAAATTCGGATCATTAGTATCATATTGGTCTACTCTTTCTGTGTTTTTCTTTGCATGTCCCCAACGAGGTCGATATTTAAGGAGTTAGGGCTCGATTTCGTTGAACCTTTGCAAGATCAGCCTCGACAATCCTGATAGCCTCCCATGGCAGAGGAAAAGAAAGATGAGGGTCTAGGAGATCCTATCAAAATCATTCTTGAAGAACCCCTCGAGCGATAAAGGAACACAATGATGGACAACTTTCCTCAGATCCTTCAATGGCTATCCAACGGCCACGCATCTACTTCCAGCAACTACTCTGGAAGCGCCACACCCTTTAAGGTACAAGTTAATTTTGACATTCCCATATTTGAGGGTCAGATAGATGCATATGTCATCGATAAATGGTTAAATCTGCTAGAAGGATAATTTTTCTGTTCATTATTTTTCCAGCCGGGAAAAGACCACGTTTGCACTTCTCAACGCTGCTCCCCACATCAAGGACTGGTGGGAAACCTACTGTGAGCAGAAAGATGAAAGTAAAACCTCACTATTTTTAGCTCCAACCACTTGGAATGCATTTTGGGATGCCATCAAGGAACAATACTACCCTATCGAAAGCTATGAGGATAAATACATAAAGTGGACCACACTGCGATAGGGAAGGGACCAAGACGTGCCAGAGTTTACCAATATTTTTCATACCCTTCGCACAAAGTTGGTTATCAAGGATTCAAAGCAACATTTGGTACTCAAATATCGTGGTTGCCTACACAGATACATCAATGATGAAATGGAGTTCTTGGACATCTCTTCGCTTGGCACAGTGTACCGATACACTGTTCAAATCGAGTAAAAGTTTAAACAAAAGAAGCGAGACTTTGGATCTGCAAACTTGAAGAACAAAGGACAAAGCCAAGGCGGGGTGACTGAAGACAACCGGTCAAAGCTGCAAGTAAAGAACACCACCACGAAGTCAAGGAAGGACACAGGAAAGTGGTGTGAGTTCTATAAGAGCCCCACTCACAACACAAGTGAGAGTCTGACCAAGTAGTCACTGGTGGCCGAGTTGAAGGCTTCAGAATCAGATGCATGTTCTGACCCTGATTCAGGACCCAATAAGAGGAATGACAAAGGGAAGCAGATTATTGATGTAGATCCCAGTACCATTGTTTCCACCACAAATATCCAAACATTTGAGCATGACGATCCAGAGGAGGGGGAGCGTCTTTTCCACTCACAAATGTGGGTGAAGGGTTCATCGTTGCAATTCATTGAAATTAGTGACAGCCAAAAGAACCTCATTTTAGCAAAGGTCATGAAGCAACTAGGCCTACTGACCATACCACACCTGTAGTCGTACAACATAGAGTGGCTTCCCCAAGGATGAGATCTCCAAGTCAGCCAGCAGTGTCACCTTCCCACCAGCATCAAGCCCTTCATAGATGAGGTATTGTGTGATGTTGTTTGTCTCGACATTTGTGATATATTATTAGGACAACCATACTTGTGGAAGCAACATGTTGTATATGAGTCTAGACCTCGCTCTGTGATTATTTCTTTGGGTGATACATTATATAGGATACCAAAGGTAGCCCCACCTACCACCACCTCTTTAATCTTTGCCAAGAAATGTAGTAAGATCATCTCCTAGACTAGGAAAATTATTTTCTTTCTGGTTCGCTCTCAAAGTAAGAGGAATATCGTAGCCACATCCATGGCCCCCGAGAAGGGTTCGTCCATGCAGAAAAAGTAGGTGGATACAATCATGAAAGAATATAGGGACATCTTCTCCTCACCCACAGGGGTACCATTGTACTGTTAAGTCAAGCATTCGTTCGATCTAACTCCCGGAGAAACTCTACCCAACGGGCTGGTATATCGTCGCTCCATTGTGGAATATGCAAAGCACAAGTAATGACATGACCAACATTGGGTGCCACACAAGTTTTAGGTGGGAAACAAATTCTGGTTACATTTGTAGAAATAATGCCTTATAAGAGCCCATCGAAAACTCAAACCGCTCCGATATGGTCCTTACACCATTACCAAGGTTGTGGGAAACAATGCTTTGGAGCACAAAATTCTTCCATTCTTTGGCTTGCACCGAGTGTTCAATGTGGACAGCCTCAACCATGCTTCCTACCATTGCTGGACACATTAGAGATTTCAGAACATCTCACCAGGGACTAGGCTCAACAAAAATTTCCTCACTTCATGGGGCTTTGCACGCAATGGGGACCATTGCTTCCTAAGGGGGGAGGAATGATCCACATGGATATTGGTGGCCACCTACCTATTCCACTTCGATCCCCAACACTATCTCTTTCAATTTTTTGGTTTCCTTAATTGTAGAACAATTTACTATTTTTGGCAGTTTTTCAAGTCCTGAACTTCCAGAACCATTTTGAGTCCCTAAATGACGTTTTTAGGGAAAGTAGAGAGACCAAAAATGTCCCAAACCAACTTGTTGATTTGATTTCGACCTTCTCTTTGAGATATTCGAAATGAGGTATTATGATAGCTGAACAGAGATTGTATGCCAAAGTTACGACCCTGAGAAGTTGATGTACCAATTTACCCAAATGGGCCCACAGTTTTGGCACTTCATCTCCTAGGGTTAGGTTTTGGATGTTTAGGGCTTTCCATTATTTCTCATTAATAAATAGACCTTTGAGCCTCATTGCATCATAGCTTAGAGGTATGTAACCACCACATATCTTCTCAGAGATAAGCTACCATTGCCTGAGCTATCTTAATTCCATTATGTTTGTAAGCATAATTAAGTATTTTTCTATTAATGAGATGGAGTGTTTTTTACTACATATCTATGTTTATGATTATATCTATAAGTTGTTGTGTTCTTGTTTAAATTCGGATCAGTGGTATCAGAGCGGTCTACTGTTTCTATGTTTTTCTTTGCGTGTCCCCATCGAGGTTGGGATATAAGGAGTTGGCTCAATTTGGTCGAAACTTTGCAAGATCAACCTCGCAAATCATGACAGCCTACCATGGCAGAAGAAAAGAAAGATGAGGGGCTAGGAGATCCTATCAAAATCCTTCTCCAAGAACCCCTCAAGTGACAAAGGAACGCGATGATGTATAACTTTGCTTAGATCCTTTAGCAGCTACCCAAGGGCAACAAATCTACTTCCAATAGCTACTCTGGAAGCACCATACCCTTTAAGGTACAAGTTAATTTTGTCATTCCCATATTTGAGGGTCAGATAGATGCGGATGTCGTAGATAAATGGCTAAATCTGCTAGAAGTGTTGGAAATATTGAGAGGGGGGTGAATCAGTATTTATTTTCAATTGTACTTTTACTAGTTAGATCACTTATATTTAGAACAAAAAGTGAGGAATAAGAATAAATTATTTTATTAATTTATTTTTCACAATAAATCAAGTACAATGTATATAGGCTTCCAACCCTAGATGAAGACACCAATATTCAATCTCCCAGGCTCCAACCTATTTCCAAGCACCAACTTGGAATTTTGTGAGGCTTTGACCTCTAGGGCACCAACCCTATGTTTAAAGGCTCCAACCCCTAGGGCACCAACCCTTCTCTTCTCAAGGCACCAACCTTGCTTTTAGAGGCTTAAACCCTTAGGGTACCAACCCTTCTCTAGTACAAGCTCCGACCTGGTTTCTTGAGGACACCAATCCTCTAGGGCTCCAACCCTTTCCTTCAAGGCACTAACCTTGTCTTTTCGAGGCTCCAACCTCTTGGGCTCCAACCCATTGCAATACTTCATAAATATATCTTTGTTAGTAACTCATACCTCCCAAAATATTCTTCATTGAGCCCTGTCAATCTTCAACTTCAATGTAGTCTTCCACGCTACATCATCAATGAAAAACTTATCATATAGAAGGTGTCACCATAGCTCTTCATCATCCTAATTAATTTCTTCAAGTTACCTCACAATGGTTTATGCATCATGGTCTTTAATAATTTATCCAAGATCAACTAAAGCTCAAGGAGTCTTCAACAAGTTTCTTTAATGGCTAACTTCCAAATAGTGACAATATCTTCTTGTTATTCAAGATAGGGTTGTTGATATATTCTCTCTGAACTGTCTTTTCCTAAATCGGAGTCTCCTCTAGTGAATAAATGTAAAGTTTGTTGGTCCAAGAGATGAGCTCCATGGGTTTGTCAATTTGAGCTAGACAACAACCACATGTCTAAGTCTGAGGCCTATCGATAACTGTTCACAGGTCAATCTAGTATGAGAGATTGTCCCTTGTTTGAGATATGTCACAAGTGTCTCGTCCAAGAGTTTGTAGTGCAACATGAGCTCCCAAGGTGAATAAATGAGCCTTGGATATGAAGGTATCCGAGGTCTACTACTAATAATACTACCACAGTTCGAGCCCTCAACATCTCTTCCACAGGTGACCGTTCTCAAGGTTTATGAGTTGTGCATGTTCTCACACCTATCTGAGCTCCAAAATTTTGCACTTCTGAGATGTAGTCTGAGCTACAATTTGTCTGCAATTCTGAGGTTCCACAACTTTATAATTCGAGCTTCCACATAGACTCTAGATCCAAGTTTCATGGACATCCCTGCCTCCAGATCTCTCAAATGAGGGATCCATTTGTAGATGTCTGCAAGGGTGTGAGTCATCTCTAGGTTTTTGATTAGTGTCATTCCACTTGTTGTTCTTGGTTCCACTTGGAGATTTCTTGAATTTCTTACTCATCGCTGGGCGAATTCAGAGAGGCAAGTGTCATGGGAGAAGTTTCTAGAAGATTCCATGAGCATCCACTTAGCAAACTGTCTCAGACATTTGTCCATTCTTGCTCATCGCACCCCACATAAGGCCTCTTTAGTATGCATCGCACCTGGCTAGTGTAGGAGTCAGTATGCATCACACCCTGACAGTGGAATAGTCAGTATGGTCCAGTTTTGGCTAGTTTTGAGTGGTTTTTCAGGTGGAACTTCTGGGGAATGATGTAATCAGTTGACCATGATCCTTTAGGGTATGAAACAACACTTTTTATGGGTTAAAAAGCCCTTGGTTTATCGACATATAATATTGGGGTTGTAGTGCCCAAATATGTCTATAACACCTTGGAAATGAAAGCATTGATTGCATATGCAACTTGAGTTTCGTTGTTGCATCTTCCTTCGTGAATTCATGCATAGAATTGTTGTCCAACGTCACAATAATTGACATTTTTTTGATATTTTTCAACACAAAGTTCAGTTTCATCATATTCTCATTTGGTATTGCTCACTTTCTCAAGGGACTCCACACTTTGTGTGAACAAACAATTCTTTGCATACTGGTTTTTTACACATATCCAACATGATACAAACTTCTTCTATGTTGTTGCATCTTCAGCCTTGGCTTGTGTAGGTTTTAACCCCGTACAGAAATTATCTGCATACGAATTCTAAATCACAGGAAAAATAAAAATGCGAGAGCATAACACATAAAACACATATACACAGAGATTTCGCACTGGATCTCAAAACCGAGACTACCAGCTTGATTTTTCATTATGTTCCTTTCAATGTTACAATACATATTTATACATGCCGAAGCATCCAATACCATGGACCGAAAACCATCAAAACATAAAACATGGACAAAAAACAACAACCAAAAACCATGGACAAAAACCATTGCGTCCAAAAACAAGTGCGAAAATCATGCACAAAACCATAGGTGGGTCCGCCCAACCTAACATAGGGTCCAAAACCAAAATTTTCCGGGGTGCTGCCCCAGACCCCATAAAGTGGGGTTACGGGTACCCCTCTAACCCCCTGTTAACTATGTGGAAATGACATAACACAACCCAACAATCTCCCACTTGTTATTTTCTTTCCACAGGGGGCCACAAGAGAGCTTAGTCATTTTTCCAGCTCTGAAACGCCCATTGTTTCTCTACACCAAGAGAACTTCTCAGAGCTAATAGATTTTGTCAATGCATCTGCAGTAATCTTCAAAGTGTCCAACTTTATCAACAACACCTTTTTGTCTTCTATCATATCCCTCACAAAGTGATACTGAACATCAATGTGCTTTGTCTTTGAATGATAAGCAGGGTTCTTTGCCAAGAAAATTGCACTTTGGCTGTCACAGTCTATCCTTATAGCTCCCTGTACTAACCCCATACTTGAACACAATCTCTGCAACCAAACTGCTTCCTTGCTTGCATGAGTGGCTGCCATGTATTCTGCCTCGTAGTTGATAGTGCACTACAGATTGTTTCTTACTCATCCAACTGACTGCACCTCCAAATAGGTTAAACACATACCCACTTGTAGATCTTCTCTGATCCAGATCTCCAGCCCAGTCTGCATCAACAAAGCCATGGATATCCAACACTCTGTCCATTCCTGGTCTTCCTTGGTAGCACAAACCATAATCACTAGTGCCACGCAAATACCTGAAAACCCGCTTCACTGCTGTCCAGTGCTCCTTCCCTGGTTTTGACATAAACCTGCTCAATACTCCCACTGCATGTGCAATGTCTGGTCTAATACAGACCATGGCATACATCAAGCTACCGACTGCACTTGCATATGGAACATGGGACATGTCCTCTTCCTCTTCTTGTGTCTTGGGACACTGTTCAGCAGATAACCTCACACCTACAGGATTAGGAACCTTCACCGGTTTACTATCCTGCATATTAAACCTCTGCAGTATTGTCTCGACATACTTCCTCTGGTTTAACCAGAGCTTCCTCTTTGCCCGATCTCTTTTAATTTCCATGCCCAAAATATAGTTTGCTGCACCGAGATCTTTCATGTCGAATTTGGAGGACAATTGGGTCTTCAAATCCTGGATAATTTCTTTGTCATTTCCAACCAGCAACATATCATCCACATACAAGACCAGATAAATAACACGGTCACCAATTAATTTAAAATACACACAATGATCTGCTTTGCTTCTGGTGAAGCCAAGTCCCCGTATAAATGTATCAAATTTCTGATACCACATCCTTGGTGACTGTTTTAACCCATACAGAGACTTCTTTAACTTGCATACTAGTTCTTTCTTACCCCTCACCGCAAAGCCTTCAGGTTGCTTCATGTAGATTTACTCTTCCAAATCCCCATGAAGAAATGTTGTCTTCACATCCATCTGTTCTACCTCAAAATCAAAAGTAGCAGCAACAGATAAAAGTAATCTAATAGAATTTACCTTGGCAACCAGGAGAAAAAATATCACCGAAATCAATTCCCGGCACCTGGGAATAACCTTTTGCTACCAACCGAGCATTGTATTTCTCCACCTTCCCTTCTAGATTTGTCTTCTTTTTAAACAACCATTTACTGCCAATGGGTTTCCTTCCAGCCGGCAACTCCACCAGATCCCAAGCCTTATTTTTATGCAAAGACACCATTTCATCAACCATGGCCTCTTTCTAGAGTTTTCCATCCTCTGAATCCACTGCTTCCTTCACAGTTCTGGGATCATCATCAGTAACAGACAAAGAA
>APFE030479794.1:0-99257 GCA_000404065.3 Pinus taeda | reverse complement strand
TCCAATACCATGGACGAAAAAACCATCGGATCCACTACCATGGACCGAAAACCATCGCGTCCAAAAAACATGTGCGAAAATCATGCACAAAACCATAGGTGGGTCCGCCCAACCTAACATAGGGTCCAAAACAAAAATTTTCCGGGTCGCTGCCCTGGACCCCATAAAGTGGGGTTACGGGTACCCCTCAAACCCCCTGTTAACTATGTGGAAAGAACATAACACAACCCAACAACTTGCTCATCACTACCCTTGGAAATATTGATGTTTCCATTGGCTTTCCTCTTCTTACTTTGTTGTTTGTCACATTGGCACTTTTCACTTCCTTCACTTCCATTCTGGTTATTGTGAGTCTTAACTACTTGCCTCGACAATTCATCATGTGTCCATGACTCCAATAATCACTAAGTGGAGGAATTGGTTCTTATCTGATATTCCTTTGATTTTCAATTTGATTTTTTTCAAATCCTTGATGAATGTTTGGATCTTGTTGTTATGCTTGATTGCCAAAAATTGATTCCTTCCAATCCATGCTTGGTTTTAAGTCCTAATTGTGCTTTCAAACTTCTATCATCCTTGCTCAATTGCTAATATTTTTTTGTGATGTTACTGGTGGCTAAATCCTCAACTTAGTCTTTACACCAAAGCTTCGTTATCCCTGTTGTTGGAGGGATGCTCACAATCATGTCAATGTGAGAACTCACATTAATGTTTTGCATTTGTTGCAAGAGATCTAAGGCCTCACAATAGTACCCCTCCTATGCATATTTGAGATCCTTACATTCGAGAAAGCTAGAGTTCTCATATGCACTATTCCACACGCAATGTACTTGGTTTGAATTCCCCATAGAAACATCATATTCAAATTTATTTTTGGAAATGTACTTATGAATGGGTGCACCAAGTTGTAGAGCTTCCAAATATGTGCATGCCAAGAGTAGTGGTGACAGGGTAAACGATTATTGTGGAAGGCATAGTCAATTCAATACATGTGCACAAATTTTTAGGTTTGACCTATAACATTTGTGTGGTTTACTTATTTATTAGTGTCACCAATTCCTTTGCACTTTCCGTTATCAAATTCGGGCGTGTTTTTCCTTTGTGTTGAAGAATGTAACTAGTTTCGGTCTTTATAATTATTGTTATACTCATTTCAATATGTATCCTATGGAACAAACAAAAGAAGAAGAAGAAAAAGTTATTTTAAAAGCATGGGTTTGATGCTCATTATTGATGGTATTCTAAGTAAAAGCATGTTCTTCATGCTTCTATGGTTTTTTATGTATGAGGATTCATTGTCATGAGTCAAAGGAGTCAACATCATGTTTAAAATATCCTTCCGAGCAAAATGTAATTGGAAAAAATAATTATTTTTGAGTCTAGGAAGTCTTTGAAACTCCAAAAGTACAAGTCGGTCGTGGTAGCTATAAGTCGGCCTTAAGGAGGGATTTCGACCCCTTGAGAAGGCTATATATTGGAGCAATTCAACCTCATTTGGCAGTCACTCACTAAGAAGTTTTATCTCTCAAGAAATAACTCGATCTGTAGTTGGAAAGCTAGAAGAAGGAAGAGCGAAGGTCTAGAAGGAAAGAGAAATCCAAGGAGGAAGAAAAATTTCTATTTTTTGGGCTCTATCTCTCTCACACATGTGGAGGATTAGGGTTTCTGTAGCTTTTTGGGAGGGCCAAAGTTGTAGGTTTGATTTGCAGGAGGAAAAAGTACAATATCTTGTATCTGGAAGGAAGAATATTCCATTCTGAGCTCATTGACCTTAGGAAGAATTGTCTTTCTCTATGAAGGTCTCAAGAGGAAGTTGGATTAGGGTTTCTATAGTAGCTGCAAGGCCGAAATTATAGGGTCTAAGTTGCATGATGAGTTGTAGCATTAAAGTTGGTAGGTCAAAGTTACAGTTTGAAGCTAGTTGGTTCAGAATTAGGAGGACTTGTTCAAGGGATGACTTGGTACATGGAGGAGGACTTGGTCTAGGGTTTGGGTCCTTGTATCTCATTTGAAGTAGATTCTATAAGAAGAGAAGAGTTTTTCGGGTTCTCCACTTGGAGGGGTTTTTCCCTGGATGAGATCCTAATATCCATGTCCTATGTTGCTTCTATTTCTATCCTTGATATTTGTTTGATAAAAAGATCTAAATAAATAACACAAGGCTAATTAAGATCACAAGAAAGTATTAAGGTTAAAGGAAAAATTGAATTAATACGCTACCACTTTTCATTTTCCAACATGGTATTAGAGCTAAGGTGAGCAAGGAAGGCAACTAGAAGAAATTACTTGTTAAGGGGAAGGAAAATGGAAACTATCAAGGAAGACCTAAATAATAAGACTTCAAGAAGGATTGTCTCTTGAAGGGATCTAGTTAAAAACTCATTGATAGGCCTCTTTAAAAGGAAGCATCAAAGGATATTATCATTCACCACTCTTTGAATTTGTTGTTGGAGGAATCTAGGAACATCTTTCAAGGAAGTCTCTTCAAATATCTTGAAAGATTAAGAAGGTTTTGTGAAGGTAAATCCCCTCTGCAGATAGAGGCGATCCCTCTAGCCCAATGAGTGGGTCTAGCAACAAACTAAACAAACTAACATACACTTTCCTAGCTTATGTTTAACAAATGTAGAGAGAGTGGCCTACCTTGATCTAATGTTAATTGCTCAATCCTTTGGAGATGACTTTTATTCTTTCGCTCCATGCCTCACTCCTTACTTGTTCTTCATGTCTGAGTACCTGCAAGGAAGATGAAAGTGTAGCAAAACATGTTGATGCTAAAATTTAGGTTTTTAGTTAACCTTCTTTAGAATGGATTCAGGACAGTTTTCCTTTGATTCGTCTAGGAAGTTTTGGTCAGTATATCGTGATGGATAAGCTGCACAATTGTTAATGTTTTGGAACTTCGATATATGGAACAAGAAGTGAATAGGAGGTATGACAAAATAGTGTGTAACAGATGCCCCCTAAAGCATGAAGGCATAATACAGAGTGATGGCTGAGATGCTTTACAAGTCAATGCAAGGACGAGAACAACACCGTCAGGAGACCTACAAATCAAGCATATACATATACATATCTAACATCTCTGATGATCATGCCTAATGATACATGAATAGGCATCAAATAATACATGAATCCGCGGTATGGAAACAACCATCCGAATAGAAGTGATCATTTGTATCGATCCTCGGTATGGTCGCAACCATCCAAATAGAGAGGATCATGATATGGACCCACGGTATGGTCACAACCATCCATCCACAGGAAACATGTATACAATCATGAATAACTCATAACTCCGCGAAACCTGGATTTTATTAGAAATAATCTAGGGTCTTGCGCTCCATTTCGACCCGATCAATGTACGAATTCTAACATGTGAATAGATGTGTCGAAGTCAAACATGATAGAAACCACCTGATTATCGGTCAATGATGTCAATCGTTAACATGCACAAGAGAAACCACCAATAATGACAATGGATCTCAAGGTACAATCAACACAATCCACAAATGTGAATAATGAAACTGAAGTCGAACATCATGGAATCATCCAATCGAAGGTCAATGATGTAAACCTGTCATCATATGTGAAGAACTTGTCATTGAGGCGTGCAAGCTCTAAGGTACTAGAAGGGAGTTTCTAGATCATCTTCCCGGATAATGAGCTGAAATCGACAGGAAGTGATCCATCGAAGGAGGGCCATAATGAATACCACATCATCGACATGAAACAAAAGGATGTAATAAAGTAGATAAGCATGATCCAAGATTGTGGCAGAAAGTCAGACAATATATAAGCGGTAAAGAACTACATATATGACTTCTCTTGAATACATTGGTGATACGACTCCAGAATTTGGTAGAATTTGACTCAACATAGGATCAGAGGTCATGATGATGAAATGGTGTAATCATATGAGAGGCAAAATGGATTTCCCAAACCCAGGAAGGAAAGTGACCGATTGAGGATGTCCCAAACCCGACACGAGCAATAGATGAGTTTCATGTTCAAGAGCGACATGCTACCTTTATAGAATACAAGAGATGATCACTTTCACTTTTTCCCCCACAATATTTGGCGTGTACCCCATATATTTTTTATCGTAAGCTTGAAGGGGATAACATATGTTTTCCATATAAGTTCATCCTTCAGATGAATCCATCCCAGTAAGTTTTACGAGCCATAGGAAGGAGAAACTCGGTCTTGTCATGGTGATAATTCCTTCGTCGTTTATGTTTTACGAGTCTAGCGAAGGTGAAACTCGAAATCTTTTTCATGTTTGGAGAGTTTGAAAATGAAGCAAAAAAGAAAAACTCTATAGGTCCCTTTTTGTAAATCATCTCTTGAACCCAAAAAATTAGAAAACAATATCCAAGAGAACCTCTTAGCCATGTTCCACTAAGGTATTCCTTTTGGGTACAATAGTCTATCTTAGTCCAGAAAAGGGTTAAACTTATATTGAGTAGACATCATTTCATTTACTTTAACGAGTTTGAAATGACAGGCACTCAACAATATTTTCATTTTTCGAGAGTTAGAAAAGAGCTTAAAGATGACTCCAGGGGATTTCTTTTTTGTTTATTTTTTATGATTCCGAAAAAGTGATAAAATATAACTCGTTGAATCAGTTAAGATAAATCATCGTCACCAAGAATATATGACCTATCACTGCACAAGGAAACACACATTACCAATTTCGAGGGAAAATATTAAAAAATGAGTGAAATATGCCCTAATTTGGTAAAAATATTATTTAAAACTTATAAGTAGGGAAAAAAGTAAATCATTTTTACCATTTTACCAATTTGCAATTGTGAGGGAATTTTTACCTCATTCTACCAATTTGCAATTGTGAGAGCATTTTTAACTCATTTTACCTCATTTTTAGGTAAGGAGCATGATCAATCCTGGACACCATTCGCCGAGCCGCTTGTTGCAGGTAAGGGATATGTCCCTTCCCTTCATTTTGATACTCATTTCATGCATTTTCATCCATAGATTAGGTTGCAAGGAGACTTGCAAAAATTTATATCGTGGGTGACTAGTGTGGATTTTACCCATCGGACTCGTGCTGAATCAATGAGACCCTTGCGTTGGCAGTGTGAGAAAATTCATAAACAGTCGCGTTAGTTGAGATATAATTTTTTGTGTGAAATCCTCCATGTTAAATAGTTTATCTTAGATTTTGTCTCCATGGAAGCTCATGAAATGTTGTTTTATGTATTTTCCACAGGAGAATCATGCCAAAATGGTGGTTGAATGGAAAGAAAGGGGACATAAAGTTGAAGACCATCAAGCTACTTAGGATCAATATTGTGTTGATTCCCTACGATCATGTGGGTTAATCAAGTTCTTCAGGATTCTTGGGATTAGATCCAAACCTGAGTTATTACAACATCTGATAAGTTGGTGGGATGTGGATCACCAACTATTCATGATTGGGGATTAAGAACTCATAATATATGTTGCGAACATTTATTTCATTACCGGGTTGTCTAGAAAGGGACAATGGGTTCAGTTGTCAGGATCATGTACTAGAGGAGAGAACACAAATATGCTCATTGCGAGGCATTGTCCAGGGACCAAAAAGACCCAAAGTGGGAAAATCAATATAACGACCATCATGAATCTCCCACTGCGAAAAATCTTGCATACTATGGCCTGAATAGATAGGGCTTAAGTGTTTCATGAGGCAACAAAATCTCATTTCCAGTATGTAATCGAGTGTTTGAATCTCACGGTTTTCAATTGGAATGAGGGTTTTTTGGTGTGCATGAAGTGCCAACTTAGCAAGTGTAAGTTAGGGAATCTGAAACAATTTGGTTTCAGATCCATTTTGGTGACATTGTTCCTGGAACGTGCGCCATTGTTTCACTATCAGTGATTAGAAGTGGATGCACCAACATCCAAAGATCCATGATTACTTAGATGGGGTGAGTTGATGCCTCGTCATGGAGACGACTAGTAGATGTGATTCCCTCTGGGTTTTTTTGGATGATTGCGTCAACAACTAATTGTGATTGATGATTGGGCATATGCAGGCACAAATTTCTGAGGAGATCCAGATATTCCACTTCCACCAGGGGCACAATGGACCGATTCCGGTAAAAACTACTTTTGAAGTTTTTATTTTTTTTTTTGTATGTGTACTGAGATTTGACTTATGATGATTTTTAGATGTGGGACCAGAGAGACCTCCAGGGGTTTCTCTCATAGCCAGGCGAGTGGCACACCAGATTGAGGAGACTTGTTATGAGGAGGGAGCAGATCCTATCGTTGAGGTAGAGTGTAACCTGAAATATTTAACCAAGGGCATTCCAAAGTACGCCTCGATAGATGAGGTGTCATCACGCTACCAGAGGCACACTATAGGGGTTTCCGCCAGACTGCGTCGGCTATTGGGCCAAGTCCTTAGGGCTATTTCGTGTTATCATGAGCACCATGTGGGAGAATAGCCAATTCTAGTTTACTTTCTACACTATTGTAGGCTTATAAAGCCATGTGTCTCAGAACACAGATTTTTTCATTCTGTTGTAGCAAACTCTTTTATAAAAACTATATATATATATATATATATATATGTTTTTATGTTTACCATGTCTGTTATGTGTTGCTTTATGATTTACATGTTTCACAAATTTCTATCTAACACGTAGTTAGCCAATGCATCTGTTAATGTGTTCATGCATCTCAGAATGTGATGATAAGTAATAAAATCAAAGTCTCATTCCAATAGACGAACTCGCAAATACATTCTCAAAATTTGAGAGTTTATAACTGAATATTATCCATTAAGTTTTAGTACAATGAGTTATGAATAAAGTTTTACGATTAACTCTTTAATGCCAAGAGTGATAGCTTCTGACAAAAGCTTGATGACCCCACTATATTCGACAATGTTATTAGTCGTACAAGCTAAACATATACCTTGTAAATTCACTAACTCACCATTAGGGTCATAGATTTCCCATGCAATGAAAGATAAATTTTGTGTACTACGACAAGCATCATTAGAAAAATAAACATAACAATTGGATGACATCTACAAACCAAGTAGAGCACCAGGTAAGTAGAGGAAAACGTTTGCAAAAGCAAACTAAAACACCAAAACCACACTACACACTAATGGAAACACACTAATTCACATAAATATTTACACGGAAAATCACACATAATACTTCTTTAGGTAAAGCTCATTTCGGGGCTCAGCCAAAGAATTTCCTTCATAATCTACTAACTCATAGGCACCTTTTTGTAAAACTCGTTTGACAATGTAAGGCCCATGCCGCACATTGGTTCAAATTTCCTAGCTCCCAATTTATCATTGGCTTGGTCATATAGAAAGACCAAGTCACCCTCAGCAAAAACGCAGGGAGAAACAGTTCTATCGTATTGAGCCTTAACTCGTTTCTTCTAGGCTTCAATTACTAACACTGAAATACGACGGGTTTCATCGAGCCATTCAAGGTAAAGTAAACATTCCTCCTCAGGTGAGGTATCAGGGAGTAATTCAACAACCAGTTTCAATGAAGGAATTTCATACTCAATTGGAAGAGTTTCCTCTAGACCATACACCAGCTGAAAGGGTGTGAATCTAGTGGCGGTCTTAGTTATGGTTCGGTAAGCCCAAAGAGCTGAAAATAGCATGAGATAGCAATTTGATTTATGCATCCCAATGGTGTGCTAAAACATGGTAACTAAGACTTTGTTGACTGCCTCAACTTGGCCATTGGCATGTGGATAATAAGGGGTTGAGTTTTCATGACGCAAACCCAACTGAGTAGTGAGCTTTGCCATCGTGTAATTTCGGAAATGAGATCCATGATCAGTAACGATGGCTTGAGGGAAACCAAATTGAGCTATGACATGGTTGAAAACAAATTGAGTGGCAATTTTACCTTCGTCCTCACGTGTGGGCATCGCCTCAGTCCATTTAGTGAAATAATCAACAATAATGATGATATAACCATGCCCCCCGGCCGAGCAAGGGTTACATGTCATGAAATCGATACCCCATTTAGAAAAGGGGCCGACAATAACAACTGGGTGTAGGGGTGCAGGTGGGGTGCATCATTTACGATTTTAAATCTGGCAGGCGTGACATTTTTGGACTGCTAAAATGTAATCTTTAAAGATCGAAGGCTAGAAATAACCAACACGAAGGATTTTCTAAGAAGTAGCATATCCTAACATGTGACCACCACAAGCCCCAGATTGGAAGTCATTTAGCACTCTCTCAACTTAATCAAGTGTTAAACATCTACAAAAGATAGAATCAACACCAACACTGTATAAAGTATCGCCAATGATTCAATAGGGTTGGGAATGATGTCGAATGCGATGACATTCAGAATTGGATAACTCTGATCAAAAAGTTTGGGTTTGGAGATACACAATAAGATCCTCATACCATGGGTCAAGAGCATTGATAAGAAAGAGAGTTTTGTCAAGAATGAGCTCATCAAAAGTTGTAGATGTGGTTGTGAAGGGAAGGTTACAAATTAATTCAGAAAAAAACCAATGATTTCTTTGATTTGGTTGTAGAAAATTCCAAATCAAACTCCTGAAGGATAAAAATCCACTTAGAATACTTTCCCCCCAACAACTGATGAGTCAGAATGTAGGTCATGGGGTTGTAATTAGAAATAACAGTGGTTTTCCGTAAGAGAATATAGTTTCGAAAGCGTTGAACAACTATTAAAGCTAGTTTCTTGACATGGTCATATCAAGTCTCAATATCAATAAGATTTCAACTTAAATAGTAAATCACATTTTCATTTCCATCGTCATTGTCTTGCACTAGTACCATGGCAATAGTACTATTGACTGCAGCCACATACAAGAATTAATCACGGCGATAATTGGTAGGATGTAGTAAAATATCACTAATGAGGGTGTTCTTTAAAGCATCGAAATATACTTGAGTGATTTCATCCCAAATAAATAGGATCCCCTTTTTCAGCAAACGAGTAAATCCCTTGGCAAGTTCAACATAATTAGGTACAAAATGACAAAGGAAACTAGCTTTCTCTTGCAAGCTCTATAACTGGTGTAAAGATGATGGAGGGGGTAAATTCACAATGGCCTCAACTTTGAGGGGGTCAATCCATATGCCTTCCTTAGATACCATAAACCCTAGGAGACGACCAGATTTGACGCAGAAGACACACTTATGCGGATTTAAACAAATATTGTAGTGTGTAAAGCGAAGAAAAATTGCTCGAAGATGGTTAGGATGGTCATGACGCTTAGCAGAATGTGTTGGTAAATCATCAAGATACGGTTGAACGATGCTTTTAATGTCATGGAAAGCATAAGACATCACTCATTACAAGGTAGTACCAACATTTTTCACACCAAAAGGGAGTTTTTTGTAGGAAAAGGTTTCCCATAGATAGATAAAAATATTTTTATGCTGATCGATGGGAAGAATGTTAATCTGGTTGTAGCCAGAACAACCGTCCATAAAATAAAAATTCTCGCTCCCAGTGCATTCATCAATGATTTGGTCTATAAAAGGAGTTGGATAATTATCTTTTGGACATGGTTGATTGATATCATGGTAATCAACACAAATGCGAACAACCCCTTGTTTTGTTAGAGAATTTTTGGCAAAATCACATAAAAAATCATTTGTCGACGCGTTTCGAACCAACCAGTGTGGTTCATCATCAGGACAAGTTGAAGAACCAATCCAACTTAGCTTGTTTAAATAGTTTGGGCAGAGATTCCAACGACTATATTGAAAACGGCTAATTCGACCTTATGACCCCAAACAAATCAATAATATTCTTGCTATATTTCTTTATTTATTATTAATCTTCGAAATTAGTTAAATTAGGTAAAAAAATATAATTAAAGCTAGAAAATCATTTGTTTATATAACCAAATGTAACCAATTCAGAATAAAATAATATTATTTATTTAATAATCTATCAAAATACAATTTAATAATATACTTAATATTCAATATTTATTAAATAATCTCTATTAATTTATTTTTTAATATTATTATTCCAATTATAATAATTAATAATACCCATATAATTAGGTAAATATATTATATAATGGTTAGAAATTTTTATGAAATTACGTAATTTAGAATAAAATAATATTATTTATTTAATAATCTATACTCTGGGCTATTAATAATCTATACTCTGGGTTGCGCGGATCTGGACTTTGGGCTATTATCTGATCGTGGTTCAGACAGTCGGGTCTCATTTAGACAGGTCTCCGCCCTGAAGTCCTTGGTTTTAAGCGGCCCCTCGGTGGTGTGTCATGATCTGCCCCCCTCCAGCTCTGCTCTGTTAAAGGGCAGCATCGAAGTGAGTAGCGCGGTGGCCAGTCCGATCTCTCCTTCATCGATCAACGTTGGTTCTCGGTCTCCGCTAGATGAGGTTGCGTGTGAACCATGTTTTGCGCATTCTGGTGATTCTGGGCAATCCCTTACGTATTCAATGGATCAGGGTGAGTCTCCACAGATTTTGAACTCTGTTGGGCAAGTTCACGTGGGTGTGGAAGTCCAAGCAGGTCTGGTCGGCCACGCGTGGGCGGGGACAACAGATCTGGTTGAGTGCTCTCCGACCAGTTCTCATCGATCAGTGAACAATGAAACGAAGGTGATTACTGTGGGCTCGTCTGGAATAAAGGAAAAAGGCGTGGGTGCGATGAATCAATTAGGCTCGGTCTCAGACAGCGAAGGTTCCAGTTTGGACAGCCCAAGTTCCGGCTTGGACAGCACAGGTACGGATTCAGGTTTTGCCGTAAGTTCCGGTTTGGACAGCCCGGGTTCCAGTGTGGACAGCACAGGTTCAGGTGTTGGCGGTTCTGGTGAGCTCAACGCATTGTTAAATCCGGTATTAAGTTTCCATGGGCCGGATTCGAATGGGCTGGGTATGGCTAACCCTAACAGCGTTTCGATAGGTGACTGTGTGGATTATTTTAGTTGTGAGGCCGCAAGCGCAGATAGGATTATTTTTAATCATAGTATGGGTATGGGCAATATAATTAATAAGGATAGGAATAATAATAGTTATATTAATAGCTACGGTCATTATGTTGGTAAAGCTATGAAATATAAGGATAATCATTTAGGTAAAGAAGAAGATAATAAGATTATTAATAGTAATGGTTGTAGTTTAATTAACTTTGGTAAAAATAAAAGGGGTCTTGATAATAATGTTTTTAATAAGGATAATGTCTTTAATAGTAGTGTGGTAAATAAGGTGAGTGTTTCGAGTCCTCACCCTCAGGGTAATAAGGTGGTGAATCTGTCTAGTTTTTCCTTTCCACTTGCGGTTTTTAGTCTCTTAGGAAAAGGTCTTAATTTTTCCTTAGCACCCAGGAAAATCCCGGTTGAGGACATCATTTGTGATGTAGAATGTGGCATTAAGAACCTTCCTGATAAGATTAAAGACACGATTAGGCAAGATTGTGCCGTAGCCCTGAGGAAGGCTAAGCCTCCCCGTAGCAATATCAGCAAGGCTGAGTTTGAGGCTCTGAAGACCATGAACGAAAATCATGATGTCGTAGTCTTAAAAGCAGATAAAGGTGAGGCTTCCGTTCTCCTGGATAGAAGTGATTATAGGAATAAGATGCTCGATCATCTTTGTAATAGTGGGAGTTATAAGAAAATTTTGAAAAATCCCCTTGAAAAGGTTTCCAGAGCAGTCGCTCTTGCGATCAAGTCTTGTGATTCCACTAATCCTCTATCCCAAAAGCTTATTGAGGGAAACCCCATCACTCCTAGGATTTATGGCCTTCCAAAGGTCCATAAGGAAGGGGTCCCCCTAAGACCCATTGTCAACACCATAGGTGGTCCGACTTACCTCCTGGCCAAGTTCCTCGCTGCAAAGTTGAGGCCCTTGGTTGGTCATACTGAGTCCTTCGTCAAAGACTCGACTTCTTTTATTGATGATCTTAAGAGAATTAAGCTTAAGCCCGAGGAAATTCTGGTAAGTTTCGACGTGGTCTCTCTTTACACTTGTATTCCCATCAATGAGGCCACGAAGGTGATTAATAAGCTCACCGACCCTGTTACGGCTAAGTTGGTTGAGCTTTGCCTTACTTCCACCTTTTTCAGCTTCGAGGGAGAATTTTATGAACAGACTTGCGGAGTGGCCATGGGCCCCCCCTTGTCTCCTGTCGTGGCTAATCTCTTTATGGAGGATTTTGAGTCTAAGGCTTTGGCCTCCTCTCGTCTCTTACCGAAGCTGTGGAAAAGATTCGTTGATGACACTGGTGTTGTCTGGTCTCATGGTCCTGATGAGCTGGATCACTTCTTCAGTCATCTCAATAACCAGTCCGCCGCCATTAAATTCACGATGGAAAAAGAAGACAATGGTTGTCTTCCGTTCTTGGATGTTCTCATCTCTAAGAAGGTGGATGGTTCCTTTTCTCATCAGGTGTTTAGAAAGAAGACGCATACTGAGCAATACTTGCATGTTTCTTCCCATCATTACCCCGCTCAGAAGTTAGGAGTTCTAAGCACCCTTGCCACCCGTGCTGTTAGAATTTCTGATGAAGAGAGCTTAGAAACGGAGAAGGCTCATCTCCTGGATGTCTTTGTAAAGAATGGTTATAGTAGACACCTGGGTCAAAAATCCTTCTTCAAGGCCAAGAAGGAGCCTTCAATCCGTAGAGATCCCAAAGATCGTGTCATGGGGGTCAACCTTCCTTACATCTAAGGGACCACTGATAGGATTGCGAGGATTTTGAGGAAGTACGATGTGCCCGACACTTTCAGACCTCTCAATACTATACGTGGCTCCCTCAAGTCTGTAAAGGATCCTATTGATCCTAAAGACATGAAGGGCATTTATATCATTCCTTGGTCCTGTGGGACACCATATATTGGTGAGACGGGTCGCTCTATCAAGCAAAGGATTAGCGAGCATTCGGCTGACTTAAGGCATGGAAGGGCCAAGTCCTTAGCCCTGGCTGAACATGCCGGAAATACTAAGCATCATGTATGTATTGAAGAGGCTCAAGTCATTGCTAAAGTTGCACAGTTTCACCATCGAAAATTCAGAGAGGCCCTGGAGATTGAAAAAAGACCAAAGAATCTTAATAGGGATGATGGCTGGAAGATTAGTAGTTGCTGGGTCCCAGCCCTGTCTTCCTAGCCTCCTCAATCCCTCTTTTATAAGATCTCGGGGTTTCCTTTCCCTCCCCGTAGTGGTTGATTCTATGATTGGTCCTTTTTCCCTTTGGTTATTATAATATTTGATTTGCTTTTAAACCCTATCTATATACTCATCCTTTAATCATAGCATCCTAATGTATATTATATTAATTTGATCCCTTCTATTATCTTAAGTTCTTAATATTATTCGAACCTAATTACTATTATTTTTTGGAATAATAACATTCAAGTTGTAATTAAATAAATTATTTTTGACTTCCTGATGTCTATTAGATTTATTTGAGATTATACTAATGAGATTATCCTATAACAAACTATTATAACATTATATTTATATTTATTAATAAACAATTTATAAACCTTTATGATATAGTCTTAATAAATTAGCCTTTTAAGCTAAGCTCTAGGATTATTTGTATTCATACTAATGAACGTGACATTATAACCATAATATATACATACAAATATAAAATGGTTAATAAACAATTAAAGTAAAGAGTTAATTTACCAACCATTATAACATCCAGTTATTATTTTCTAATATTTATTTAGTTTTAAAAATAGTTTATATAAAAGGTGAATAGGTTTTTATTTTTCTTCTCTAACTTAACTACCCAGTAGTATAGGGAATCGGTTTATTTTTACCCCTTCTAAATAACCTAATTTCATATATAATTGATAAATAAAAATTTCTAACCATTATATAATATATTTACCTAATTATTTGAGTATTACTAATTATTATAATTGGAATAATAATATTAAAAATAAATTAATAGAGATTATTTAATAAATTGAATATTAAGTATATTATTAAATTGTTATTTTGATAGATTATTAAATAATAATATTATTTTTTATTCTAAATTACCTAATTTCATAAAATTTTTAACCATTATATATTATATTTTACCTAATTATATGGGTATTATTAATTATTATAATTGGAATAATAATATTAGAAAATAAATTATTTAATAAATATAGATTATTTAATAAATATTGAATATTAAGTATATTATTAAATTGTATTTTGATAGATTATTAAATAAATAATATTATTTTATTCTGAATTGGTTACATTTGGTTATATAAACAAATGATTTTCTAGCTTTAATTATATTTTTTTACCTAATTTAACTAATTTCGAAGATTAATAATAAACAAAGAAATATAGCAAGAATATTATTGATTTGTTTGGGGTCATAAGGTCGAATTAGCTGTTTTCAATATAGCCGTTGGAATCTCTGCCCAAACTATTTAAACAAGCTAAGCTGGATCGGTTCTTCAACTTGTCCTGACGATGAACCACACTGGTTGGTTCGAAACGCGTCGACAAATGATTTTTTATGTGATTTTTCCGAAAATTCTCTAACAATATTATGGATCACAGAAGTCTAAATTCCTTAATTAACCCCTTGTTTTTTAGTAACAGGGACAATGTTCGAAACCTAGTCTATCAATGGAATAGGGTAAATGAAACCAACCTTTATAAGTTTTTCAGCCTCTCCCTTTATAGTCACCGCCTTTCTAGGGTGGACTAGGCGAAGGCGCTGATGAATAGGATTCGTGTTCGGATAAGTAGGAAGTTCGTGCACAACTATTCTCCAATCTATGTCGGGCATTTTTTCATATGACCAGGGAAAGACATCACATAATTCGTCAAAGAGGGTAGTGTAAATCTTGATCTCATCTGGAGAACAAGAGACCTCGACATGGATGTTTTTGACAATTCCTAGTTTAACAGAAATGTTGACAGGCATCGTAGCAGTAATGTTCCCCATGTTTCCCTTAAACAAAACTTCATGCACTGGAATAGGCGTTTGAAGTGGAAGGCTCAATGTACAAGAAAAAAGGTATCTAAACACGATGAAATATCTCCAAGGCTCAGGAGAAACTAGGAATGGTGATGGGCATCATTCCAAGGAGTTTTCTTAAGAGACATAAGCTCGGTGATACTCTTGTCAGTGGGAAATGTCTCGTTCAAGGGATCTGGAGAATCCCAAGAACCAAGCCAAGGGGATTGTGAATACACATCTAGATGCATACTAAGAGTAGCATGACTTTCAAAAGTTACCGGTGAAGCCAAAACGAAAGTTTGATAGGCTTGTTCTATTGGGATGAGCGTCATGACATGGCCAAAAGAATCAACTTGATCGGGATGAGGAATGATCCAAGGATTGTGAGAAGTGGAGATCATGTTGATAGAAACGACATTTGGTGGTGAGAGGGAAAAATTTCCCATAAGAGCAGAGTCTTTAAAAATACCTGCCCCAACACTCTCATAAGGGATGTCAGTATTTCCCACATATGGCACATTTCCATTTGAAGAGCTAGAAGAGAAAAAAGTTAACTGATCAATGGTGACTATTTTCCATTCATGAGGAAAAAGGAGCACACAGAACAGTGAAGAAACCACACAAAACATAGCATGGGTCCAACTTTGACCAAGTAGAGGGTTATAATTTAAATTAGCATCAACGACTTCTACTTCTAAGTTAATGGTTTTTCCTTCCAACATTATGGACAAGTTCATGGGAATACCATAAGGATGAGATCCTTTGTCATCTAAGTCTTCTAAGGTGTTAGGAGACTAGTTGAGAGGTGGACAACCAATAGATTTCCAACATGAGACATACATGATGCAGGAGGAAGCACCCTCATCAATCACAATCTGATGAATCATCTTCCATTTTATAATGACTTGGATTAAAAATTCAAGTTGATGTGGAAGACGTGGAACATTATTTTTCAGGTCAAACGTAATAAGACTCGAATCAATAGCATTAATTCCTCCTATAATGGATAGTAATGATTTCCGCTGCGATGGACAAATCTGGAGAACTTCCAAGGCAGACATCGGCGAAGGCGCTTGAGCTAAATCTTTGACAATATTGTAATGTTGGCCAGCTCGCGCATTTCGATTGTAAGCTAATTTCTAAAGGAAACCTTTGGGAGGTAGTTGGATAACAGATTCATTACTAGGTCTCTCAATATGAAGAGGACTAGAACTGGGTGGAGTAGCAATGGAAGGTGTAGCATTAACTTCTTTCTCCTCAACCTGTTTGGGAGGAGTTAGATAGTCTTTTGACCGAGTGGCAACAAAAATAGGTATTGTTCCACTCATATAAACCTTGGAACCCAAAAATGTCGAATATTGTGCTTGTTCTAGAAATTGGGTTTGTTGTGATGGAAAAGGTTATTTTAGTACAGGTGATGTCCCTTGACTTCCTTTTAATAAGTGACTAACTTCAGCACGACAGGGACAATCCTTGGTATAGTGATCTTCCTCACAAATGAGGTAAGGATATTTGGGCTTACATTTAGATGCATCATCATCAGATGATTTTGGAGGATCCTGTTTTTGGGTATCAGATTTGGATTTTCCTTTACCTTTATTTTTACCTTTTGAGGTTTTGTTTGTCATGGTAGACTGAACAACATTAACCTCGAAGGTTTTGCCAAGATTTGGAGTGGGATTCGAAGGAGGATTGGATGCAGTAGTTGAAATGGATTTCTACTTCGAAGAAGCTTTACTCGAAGTTTGAGTCATTGACCCAATACTACCATCGACATGTGGTACATCTGGATGTTTAGAATATGTTGGCTCTGTATGGTGGGCAAGGGAAATGGCTTGATCTTCGGTTACACAACCACCCATAGCTATGTCCTTGGCAATTTTATTAAAGAATGATTTGGTAAACCATTCAGTTAATAACTCATCAAGTATATCAAACTTGATAAGGTGACACTGACGTCTCCACTCATGGATATGATCATAGATGTGGGTAGTAGTATTCTGTTTCAAAGATGTAAGAAGATGGGTACTAGTTTCATATCGAACTGGTAATTGGAAGTGAGTAAGGAAGGCCATTGCTAAAGAGTTGAAGTCTTGATAGGCACCTCGAGGTAACTCGATGTACCATTTCGTGACAACACCCGTCAAGGTTTGCTGGAAAAGACGTAGATGAACAGAGTCCTCAACCTAGGAATTGAATGAAAACCATAAATGGTAAGTCATAAAATGGGCCTAGGGATCCTCTCCAAACTTTCCTTTGAATTTTAGACAATCGCTAGGAATCCTAGTGGGAACCGGAGGCTAATACAACGAATGGAGTATTGGATCATTTGTGAGCCTTCACACCTTCTTTAGTTCCAATGTTGCCAAAAATGGAAATTGTGGATAGAAAGGGATGGGAGGCCTTTTATAAGGCCCAACTTGTGGATTCCAACTTTGTTGGTATGGGTTCTACCCCCAAAGTGGCGGATTTTGACCATAAGGAGCTTGATATTTCCCCCACTGAGAGGTATTCTGACCATAAAAAGGTGGATTTCCCCCCCACAAAGGTGGGCTTTGACTAGGATAAGGTTGATATTAACCCATCATGGGTCATTGAGAGCCATAAGGTGGATAAAAAACTTGAGAAGAGCATGGAGTATAAGGTTGTTGTTGCAACTGTTGACCATGGTGGTAAAATTGTTGATCTTGTTGCTGCAGGGGTTGACCTTATTGCTGTAAGGGTTGGCCTTGTTGATACAAGGGTTGGTTTTGTTGCAGCAAGGGTTGTCCTTGTTGTTGCAATGGTTGTTGATAAAGCCCTTGTTGCACATAAGGTCCTTGTTGTACATAAGGTCATTGTTGTTGGAAAGTTCCTTGTGGAATTTGTTGAGTTTGAGTTTGGTACTGATAGGTTCCAGCTTGAAATTGATCGGATGCCCCAAACGAGGGATTTGAACCAGGCTGCATTTGGGGGTTTGTCTGTTGAGTAAAGGGTGGATTTTGAGGCTCTTGTGAGCCATACATAGGGTATGGTTGTTGGTAGGGTATCCAGACTGAAAGAGGTTGTTGATACAAGATTTGGCTTGATCCAAATGGAATAGATGATCGAGTAGGATAAGGTACACTACCAACATTTTGAGTAACTCTGGTAGCATGAGTTTGAGATCCACTCACATAAGTTCCACCTGAAATAATAAGTACATATGGAGGATGTGGATGTTGCCCCCCATGTCATGGGATAGGTGGTGGCACATATTGTCCACTTAATGGAGGACCTGTGGAACCTATAGGGACATTAAATGTCCCAACCGTAAGTGTCGGCTGTACAGGAACTGAAGAAATTGTAGCCAATACAGGAATTTGAGAGGCCATGCTTGAAACAAATGGACTAGAAGTAGGCATGGTCCCCGATGACCAAATAGGATTATGATAAATTGAAGATGCACTTAGAGTACTTGAAACCAATTGAGCCAAAGAGGTATAACCGGGTAGAAACAAAGGTTCACTACTTTCAGGTGGTGGTGGAGGTGGCACACTTCCCACATACAGAAAGCCTTCAGGTGGAAATTCATATTTAGAATCATCGCCAACACCAGGAGTGTGAGTGGTTGAGACTTTTGGAGGACCTCAAGGAGAGGTTGGAAACTCACCTTCTGATGCCATGGGTGGAAACAATTGGAAAGGGGGAATCTAGGATGATGGTGGAGAAAGCTCCAAAGGCACACATGGATTATCGTATGGACTATACGATCGTTGAGAAGACATGATCAATGGATCAAAAAGTGGATTCAGAGGGAATAAAAAAAATGTTTGCGGACTCTTAGGAGTGTCTGGGTTAGATTCATGAGATGATGAGTCTCGACGTGGAGGACGAGAAGCAAGGGGTTGAATACTCGGGATAATTCCAATTTCAAGACCTTGGGCTTCAACTTTCAAGTGACTATGAAATCTTAGGATGGACTCCTTATGATGACCCTTCAGTGTCAGATGATGAAGGGGATATGTAAGGTGAATCCGATGGTTCAGCCACGATGACCTTCTTTCAAAAACAATAAGGGGTGGTTGATTTGAGCCTATGATTAAAATTTACTATTGATCAGACAATATGAGGCCAAGGATAACTGCATAGGTAAGTCATGTTATCATGGGTAGTTAAATTTTAGAACTTAAAAACAAGATATAAATAAAAAGGGGTGTACTAAGAAAGAGGGTTTACCAAGTATCAGTGAACCATTATATACACCTTATCTGAAACCAAGGACTTAACGTACGACAATGGATCTCCATGAATGTTGTGTTTGGTGTATCACGTCTACAAGGCGATTAACTCAGTTACCTATGGCTAAAGGATAGCAACGTAGTGGGGTCTCCCAATATATACTCAACGGTATGGGGAGCACAAGTCCGTGTTAGCATTATCTAATGCATAACTGTTCGATGAGAGTGTTCCTGTATACTTGCCATACTAGAGTGCCTCTGATATACCCAAGAGTACTAGAGAACCTCTGATATACTTCCGTACTGGAATGCGATTTCACCCCTGGGAGACAATGCAGGCAATTAACGACAATTGCTACGTTTAGAAACGTCGGAACACATCTCTAGCCTAGACCTCTAAATGTCGTCATTAAGTTCTAAATGATCCTTAGGTTAATTCAATAAATTTTAATGTTGTTCTTGAATTATGTTTCAATTTTGGGCTCAAACGATGTCACCTGAATCCTAAAATGCAACTATATGAGAAAAGGAAAGTTTTCACTTCAATGAATGTTATACTAGCAAGGGAAGAGAATTCAATTAATTAATGAATCAAGTTAGAGAATGCACCAAAAGCATGCCTCCACTAACTTTTCTTTTCCAGATGCAATATGTAAAAGTAAAACTTAAACTTCACTTTTAGTATCCAACATGCAATCTATTGATAGCAAAAAATGAATATTACTTTACTAAGATTCACTTTAGATAAATGATGTTCTCTTTGATTTTCAAATGCCCTAATTCAATTAAACTTCAACTAAAGAAAAAAATGAGATTTTTGATTCAAAATCTCCTAATGCAATTGATGCTCCAATCAAAGAAACACCAGATGAAATCCAAAAGCACTCAATGAAAATGTATTTCACTTTCTCTTTTGAAAATGTAAACAAATGAACTCTTTTCAGTTTGTAAACCAAGTAATGTAATATATTCTTGATGAATAACAGAGATGAGTTTCAAATGCAAGATGATCTAATGCAAATTAAAAGAAAATTTGTGAAAGACAAACCAAAACTAATGCAAATAAATGTTTCAAATGATATTACTAGATAATCATACCTAAACAATCAACAAACCACAGAATCAGTGACACTCACAAGTGGCAAGTGACAATCAAATGACCTATAAACCCTAAAATCAATCCAATTACACTGAAGCAATTAAAAGCTCAAAAGGATAAGAATTTGCCAATGGAATCAGGTAATCAGTAAAAACATCAATAAATCCAATCATACATGACAAGGCAAGACCTCAGGGGCTCAGAAACACTGGAGTTTAACAGAGAAACCCTAAGTTTTTTTCCAATCTCTGAGATCAACACGATAGTTATGGCCAAATTGGCACTGAACATGGGATCAACGCAATTGTTTCAAAAGAAAATGTGCTGGCAGCGTGACTGTTAGAGAAAAAATCATGTTGGGCAAGGAATAAGGAAAAAAATAAAAAAATTTCCATAAACACTTCCAGTCTTAGCACTCTAAGGTAGAAATCAATCATTGTGCAAACCTATACAAACTCAGACTAACTGAGAACTCGATGTTCGTTCAAATTGATCAAGAGATCAGTTGAGAAAAGAGGATGAAGAGGCTATATCTTTCTCATTGGAGTTGCCATTTTGTTGTGAAGGTAAATTCCCTCTGTGGACAAAGGCAATCCCTCTAGCCCAATGAGTGGGTCTAGCAACAAACTAAACAAACTAACATACACTTTCCTAGCTTAAGTTTAACAAATGTAGAGAGAGATAGTGGCCTGCCTTGCTCTGATGTTAATTGCTCAATCCTTTGGGAGATTACCTTGATTCTTTCACTTTTGGCCTTACTCCATACTTGTTCTTCACATCCTAGTCCCTGCAACGAAGATCAAAGAGATATGCAAGATACAAGAGCATATATGGCATACATCAAACATAAATTACATAATAAATCAAGGAGTATTAAGATAAAAGCATAAACATTTACACGATTATGGAAAGTGAACATCATATGTATATATTAATAAGCTAAAAAGGGAACCATACAACATATGCCTTGATGTTGGAGACCTCATTTTGGTGGATGTCCACGTCCAAGCAAAGACTCTTCAAGCACTCCTTCTCCAAGCTAGAATGTGTAGCATATAAGAATAATCTCAACATAGGGATGCAACAATCAATTACCAACCATTTGGGATGGAAGGGAGTGAATTTATAGGAAGGGAGAGTGAGTTAGGGATCCACAAAAGAGGGAGGAAGGTCCACATCTCAAGGGGAAAGCCCATGATGATAAGATCAAGAGGTTCAAATGGGGGAGCTCAACTATATCAACAACAACCAATATCCATCTTGTTGTTCTTGAAGGTTCTAGTGCACGAAGCTTCTCCTCTAGTTTGAAACATGCTAGAAGAGTTTCAGAGTAGGTTTTCATATCAAAACTCGCGCTGACAGCACTAGGGTATAATTGTACAACCTGCCATCAACATGGGAAGGCAGTGTAGCAAAACACGATGATGCTAAAATTTAGGTTTTTAGTTAACCTTCTTTAGAATGGATTCAATGTATTTTTTCTTTGATTCTTCAAAGAATTTTTGGTCTATATATCATGATGGATATGACTCACAATTGTAAATGTTTTGGCACTTTGGGATATGTAACAGGAATTGAACAAGAGGTATGAAAAAATATTGTGTAACAGAAGGTTGGAGACATCTTGGTTATTGAGTATGCATCCCAATGTATGAATCTATAGGTCATATGGGTTCTTTTTGCAAGGAAAACAATAAGCTCGTTGCAGCATCAAATTATCTAGCATGGAAGAAAAGGATTGACTTTATACTCACAAAACAAGAACTATTGGAGTTACTAGGGAAATTACTGAACTTAGAAAAAACAAGACACAAGAACTAGAAAAGTACAAGAAAGGGGAAGTATGGTCACAAAGGATCATAGTTGAATCCATTAAATATTCTCTTGTTCCATTTGTTGCAAACTTACAAAATTCCAAGGTTATGTATGACAAGCTAGTGAAATTATACTCTGTAAGCACATCAAGACAAAATTTGTCTTTGTAAAATAAGTTATATAAAATGAATAAATCAAAGGATGAGGACATGGCGTCCTTTCTCATGAAAGTCTCTCAGCTAAGAGACTATCTACAAGGACTTGGGAAATCAATTTTTGATTTAGAAATAACCATCTATGTACTGAATGCATTGCCACCAGAATGGAGAATCTTTGCAACAAGAATTTGCTCCAAGAAAGATTCATCTCCCTTTGATGAGTTGTGGGATCAATTCATGTCAGAAGAATCAAGGATCAAGGTAAAAGATGAAATTGGATTAGATGAGCAGTCACAAGAATTTCTAGCTAGAGTCAAGAAGCTGAAGAAGGGAAAGTTTGGAAAGTCCAAGAAGAAACATATGTCGAAGGTTCATTACTTTAAGTGAAATGAGTTTGGAAACTTTAAGAGGGACTTCCCAAGCCAATAGAAAATAAGAGGAAGGAAATAAGTGAAGTTCATGTAGCCGAGGCCATGGGAGAACCTGAAAAGAAGCTGAAAAAAGAAGATGTGAAGGATCTTTACTATTATAGAAGGACCTTTATTTGTCAACTTTCCCATAAATATTAATCTTTCCTTTAGGATAGTATGCATTATTGTTTATATAGGAATCTTGATTTTGCGTAACATCATATAGTGCATCATGTGATAAAGGCATATATAGAGTCTACTTGGTTAAGTTGATTTATAGAAATCATCTAGTCTTTAAGGATAGATAGACCATTTTACATATTGTTCATCCGATTATTTTCTAACATTAAGTTGGAGGCAATCATCTTGCTAAGATGGATCATCATGATCTTTTAAGAACCATCATTTTAGAAGGTTCTTGGATGTAGCATTATGACTAGGGAAGTATACCTTCCATATAATATGGAAACAATATTGTTAAAGAGATGAAGGAATGCAATGTGATACATAGCTAGATGATGGAGTAAGAAACATAGAAAGGTATATTGAAAGTGACTCTTGATAAATTTCACATGTAACATGATTAGTATATATGATGTTTAAAAGGAAGAATTTGACTTAGTTAAGAATGAATATATGATTAAGGCTTTCTCTAGAATATGTAACATAATGGGTAACATCTAGTATAATATTTGGAAGAGAAGCTCTAACTTGGTAATCAAGTTCAATCCTTGGGCACTTTGATGCATGAAGATTCATATGGATATGGCCATGATTATGTTGATGCTCATTTGAGAATGTCATCATGATGAGGTAAGTCTATTTTGATTTGTTATTGGTTATCTGGTTAACATATTATTTTTCTACCTATAAGGATGTTGCAGGAATACATGATGAAAGTTGAGGCAAGTTCAATTGTATGGAAGGAATGTATGAAGAGTGTTGAGGGAAGCTCAATATCTGATACTTGACAATGATGAAGTCAAGATATGCTCATCTTGGGATTGGAAGGTAGAAGTATAATAAGATAACATGAAGGTCAATAAGGGAGATCAATTTCACATAGAAGCTATGGAAATGCTCAATATGAGGCCTTCATCAACAATGACAAGATGAAAGTGATGAGCAAGAAAAGATGACCAAGATCCCATCACAAGATTGAGGAGTAAAGTGGGCTCCATGATACCTCGAAATGAAGCAAAATCGATATAAGAGATGTGAAAGAAAGAGGGAGCCATGCAGCTATAAAGGTCAAGTAGCTGACACTCTTTGAATACAAGCTATAAGGCTTATGGTGGGGACTTCCCAATTTTAAAGGAAGTCAGGAATATCCTTTGGCTTTTGAGAGGGAGCAAAGGAGTCTCCCTAAAGAGGAGATGGGATCTATTCTCTAATCAAAAGGAGAATAGGGATGTCCTCTCTAGTGAGAGGGAGTGATGATTGGTGTCACATGTGCATTATCTTCTTTACGTGACGAGGAAATAATGATAGAGGATTGGATAAGAATTTGTGGTTTCCTTTGTTGAAAAGTGTAACTAGGTTTAGTATTCATAATGACATATAATTATGATTTTATGTAAGAGGTGTAAAGAAGAAAAATAAAATTATTGTAATGCTTGCATCATGGGTTTCATGAGAAATAGATTTTATTTTAGTATAGGCTCTCATTGAGAGCCCCTAGGAATATTGTCATCTAGTCATAAAAGTATAAAGAGTCATTGTCATGTAATGAACGCATGCTACACATTGTAAAGAGTCATGTTTGTCTAAGTAAAGTCACCCTCCAAGACCTTGTCACTGGCCCTCATCAAGTCAACCTATGATGAAGGGAGAATCCTAGAAGATGAAGTCAACCCACTCCAGAGATCATGTCGGCCTAGTTGCCATGGACAAATGACTATATATACTAATGCTCATCCTCATTTGGAGACAAGAAATTTAGGAAATGAAGTCGAAGCAAGAAGTGCAAGAAAGAGTCTCTATATCAGCGAGTGAGGAAGAGAAAATAATGAAGGAGAGGGTCATCATCGAAGGACTATCTTTGGGCCAGATTCCCCTCACACGTGCGAAAAATTGAGGGTTCGAAAGTTGGAAAGTATAGACTAAAGTTTGCAGTAGAAAAGGGTGATCAAGTTTGGGAAAGGACTTTGCTCAAGAAATCCCAGTAAGTGAAAGAAGTTTCCCTATTGAGGAGACTATACAAGGAGAAAAAAACGTCTAGGGTGTATGTGATAGGGTTGCAGACCTACAAGAAGAGGCTGAGAATTTAAAGGAATCTGAGAAGAGCAAGAAGAAGAGAAACGTTAAAGAGGAGGCTAGTGACTTGGTCTTGGGAGGACTATAGTGTTAAGGGTCTTTCTCATGGTCTTGGTATTCATCAATTGAAGATCTATAATAAGAATTTCATTTGGGTTTTCCTCTCAAAGAGAGAGGCTTTGGCTCTAGCTGACAGAGCCTACATACTGTGTCTCTCATCTCTTTATTGTTCATGATTTGGTAATTATCTTGATGAAAAGAATATAATAATAACTACAATAAAATAAGATCACAATCAATAAGAAAAATTCTATCACAAGAAATTATCATAAGGCGAGAAATCACCTAACTATTGATGCCCTATACTTCTCAACATCCTTGAGGATGTACATTCCAAGAAAGGAAAGGTACCGCCACTCTTTGAGAATATGATGGGTATCCAAGATAAGAGTGGTTGAAAAGGATTGATATTATTTGAGGACTCAAGAATGGAGATCCAAGATAAGAATAGTTTGAAAAGGGCATACCTTGTGAACATCTGGATGGGATATGTGCCTTGTAGAGGTAGTTTCATATCGCACATAAATCCTCCCAGCATAATTCTCCTAAATGAAATGGAGCTTGTCTAATTAGGCCTCAAAGGAAGTGATGGTCATAATGATGGTGCTTATAGTTGGCTTATCAATCCAACTCTTCTTATGAAAACTTTTTAGTTTGAGAATGATGTTGTATTGGTTGTATAATTATGAATACCTTCCTAGTTAAGAGGTAGTCTTGAAGATTGTAACTAGTTTCAGTCTTTATAATTTTTGTTGTACTCATTTCAATATATATCCCCCGTAACAAACAAAATAAGAAAAAGAAAAAGTTATTTTGAAAGCATGGGTTTCATGCTCATTATTGATGGTATTTTAGGTAAAAGCATGTTCTCATGCTTTTATGGTTTGTTAGGTCTTAGGATTCATTGCCATGAGTCAAAGGAGTCAACATCATGTCTATAAGATCATAATAGGCAAAATTTGATTGGGAAAAAATATTATTTTTGAGTATAGAAAGTTTTGGAAACTCTAAAAGTACAATTCATCCCTAGTAGCTAAAATTCAACCTTGAGGTTATTCGACCCCTTGAGAAGGCTATATAAAGAAGCAGTCCAATCTCATTTGTGACTCACTCACCATGAAGTTCAATCTCCCAAGAAACAATTCGATCTGTAGCTAGGAAGCTAGAAGAAAGAAGAACGACGATATATAAGTCATCGACTCTTTATGTAAAAATCATCATTCAATAGATATATATATATATATATATCATTGTTCTCTCTCAATTCATGATCCTGTATGCTCCATGTGGTATCAAAGTAGGCTTAGTCCTTTGGCCAGGGTTTTCAAGATTGTGCTAAATCATTCCATATTTCAGTATTGTTCCATCATTCACATTTTTGGCAGTTCCTTTCCGTAGTGAACATTGTCGTCACGAATTCCAACCAGACGTTGTATTTCCCTTCTCTTCACAATGCCATCCATCTTTCCAACACCCTTGTTTTGTTGTTTCTGTCTTCCTCCTGTTGCTGTTGTGCCTACCTTGTCATTCCCTCACAATTGTTTTCTCGATCATTTGCCTATCTGCTACCATATTTTCCTATTCCTATATGACATGCCCCCAACTTGCACAATTATCATCATCTTGTTTGTTCTATGCTACCATGTCCCTTGTTGGACCCTTAAAACCACTGACAGCTGCCCCACTATCGTGACCCTATTAGCTATTATCCCTTGTTATTCCTTTGCCATTTTTTCTCTTTCTTGTTGGCTCGTACTATTTCATTTATGTCTGCCTATCCTCCCATCGCCTACTTCCTTAACCATTTCTGACAACATTGCATAACTCCCACAAGCACTCGTTGTCCCCAGACCATTCCCTGCCGCCATCATCTTTTGTTGGATGATTCTATTCAATCCACCAATTCCATTGACTGTCCTAACATTCAACAGTCACATTTCATTTTACCATTTTGTTAGCCTATTAGTTGGTCTATAGTTTTTATATATCAAAAAAGCTTTATGAAATCATAGTTATATAATAAAGTCATATATTATTCATATATAAGTATATTATATATTTTTTAAAAAATAAGAAAAGAGAGAGTTTATTATTAATTCAATTATATATATATATATATATATATATATATTATATATATATATATATAATATATATATATATTATATATATATATATATATATATATATATTATATATATATATATATTATATATATATATATATATATATATACATATACATATTACATATACATATACATATACATATACATATACACATATACATATACATATACATTATACATTATACATATACATATACATATACATATATATATATACATACTACATAATATATACATATACATATATATATATATATATATATAGTGAAAACAATATTTAGAAAAAAAAATAGGGTCAAGTCAAGGAAGAAGGAGGTTAAGCTGGAAAAATATACACCATCACATACTCGATCAATGTCTGCATCTATGATGATGGATGCTTTTAGTTAAAAAATGATAGATCTTGAGAATAAGGTTACCATACATTCTAATGAAATCAAGGAGCTCCAGGATACAACGAAGAGAATAGAGAATTAACTCGAGCATAATCATAATGAATTTAAAAAAGATCATTCAATCCTTTCAAATAAGGTGGATTGAAATCATAATGCAGCATCAATAACTCATGATCAAGCAATGGCGATGATGACCTGTATTTGTGACAAGTTGAAAATTACACCTGATCAAATAACCTAGAATGAAAAAAGGTACTCGATGTCCAAATTATTCAGATACATCAAACTCATAAGACTCACATTAGATCCCTGGGTCTCCAAAAGAATCGTCCATGGCCAATCAACAAAATAGTAACACGAAATTTCAAAATATGCAGCTCTTGAATCAATACCCTTCTTCACTCCACCATTTGCTACATATCAATGAACAGTAAAACTTGAGTTCTCCATTTTGATGGTAACAAGAAATATAGTGTTGCATGGTTTAATAAAGCAGAAGAATATTTCGAGATTTACAATATTGACAATGATGATGAAAAGATCAGGCATGCATCCATACAAATGGAAGGCGAAGCATATAATTGGTATATGTGGTGGAGGAAAATGACACATGCTATCAGTTGGAAGAAATTCAAAAACGTATTCTTTAAGAGGTTCCAAGGTGTCAAAGAAGAAGAGTTCTTTGAAACACTCACCGGGCTACAACAAAAAGGAGATGTGGACAAATACACTATAGAATGGGAAACTCTAGATACACAAGTACCTGTCTTATCAGAGACTCGTCTTATTCAATCATACATCACAGGACTTAAACCACATCTCCAAGCTAAGCTTAAGCTTCATGACATCACTTATATAGAAGAACTAAGAAAAAAAGAGAAAGTTGCAGAAAAGAAGCTTGAAAGGATATAGTGGCCAAATGTTGAAAGAGTATATTCGAGACGAAGATTTTCCCCAACTGCGAACAAAGATAATACAAAATATGTTCCACCACATCTACATGAAGGAGACAAAACTATTTTGTAAATGAAAATAATGAAAGAGGGTAAGTGCATACGTTGTGGCAAAAAATGGGATACTAAACATAAATGTGCTAAGGGAAAAGAGACCAAGAATCTGTATACATGTGAAGCAACGAATGATCCAAATAGTGAAGAATCAAAATTAGAAGAAGTTGAAGATTCTCCACAATTTTCTCCAGAATCAGATAATGAGAATATTCTGCAAGTTTCAATATTAGCCAAGACAGGTATATATTAACCCCATACATTAAAGTTGAAAGGAAATATAAAAAAAACCAATGTAATGGTTCTAATAAATACTAGAAACACCCACAACTTTTTGGACTCAAATATCGTGAAAAGGCTCAACATTTTCGCATATCCCATGCCCAACATGAAAGTGATGGTAGCTAATGGAAATAAAATTTAAAAAGTAGGGAAATGCCATAAAGTCAAATTATAGATTCAAGACTATAATCTAGAATCTCCATTCTACATTGTACCATTAGGATGAGTGGATGTAGTCCAAGGTATCCAATGGATACAAACCCTATGCACTTACTCTGCCAACAATCAAAAGCAATTTATAAATTTTAGATGAGAGGGGTAGAAATTCAAGTTATTTGGGTTCCAATCCCCTTAGAATCAAATTGTATTGTCATACTAGGTGATGAAGTTTCTTTGGAAGGGAGCACCAACATATGTAGTGCAATGTCATCAGATGGAGATGTTGGATTCAAAAATGGTCAGTGAAGAAACACTTGAAGTTCAAGAACTACCACCTGAAGTTCAAAAACTGATCCAAAAACACAAAAAGGTGTTCAAAGATCTCCTTATGAAGGTGTTGCATGAAAGAGAAATTGAGCACATAATCAAAATCAAATCGGGTCAGACCATGTCAACATCAAGCCGTATAGGTATCCACAGCACCAAAAAATTGAAATCGAAAGATTAGTCCAAGATATTTTAAAGTTTGGAATCATTACAAAAAGTAGAAGTCCATACACTGCTTTAGTTGTTTTAATTTGAAAGAAGGATGGGTCCTTTAGATTGTCTACAGATTATTGAGGATTGAACAAGGTAACAATTAAGAATAAGTTTATGATCCCCTTTATAGATGAATTTCTAGATGCAATACTTTTCAAAATTCGAATTGAGATCGAGATACTACCAGATCATAATAAGGCTAGAGGACATAGCGAAGATTGCTTTTTGAACACATGAAGGTCATTATGAGTTTAAAGTAATGCCATTCAGATTAACTAATGCTCCAACAACCTTCCAAACCACCATGAGGGAGGTATTTTGTCTGTATCTAAGGAAGTTTGTGTTAGTTTTCTTTTACAATGTTCGAATATATAGAAAAACATTGAAATGACATCTATAACATCTCGAGCAAGTTCTCACTATATTAGAAGAACATCAGTTCCATGCAAAGATGTCCAAGTACACTTTTGGAAAAGAAGAGTACCTCAGACACATAATATCCAAGGAAGGAGTAAAAGTAGATCCTAATAATATGAAAGTGATAAAAGAATGACCTAGACAAATTAACATCTCCAAATTAAGAGGATTCTTAGGGTTAACTCGACACTATCAAATGTTTATTCAAAATTATGCTCATGTATCTACACCCATAACAAATCTATTGAAAAATAACTCCTTCCAATGGGATGATAAGGAAGAAAAATGTTTTGAATACTTAAAGGAAATTATGTCTAAGGCACTTGTATTAGCAACTCCAGATTTTTAAAAGGCTTTTGTAATTGAATTTGACACTTCAGGTTTTGGCATAGCAGCAATATTGATGTAGGATGGTCATCTAATAGCGTTTGAAAGCAGGAAGCTCAACTAGAAATAATGTCTCAAATCTACATACAATAAGGAAAATATCACCATTATCCATGCATTAGCTAAGTGGAGGCAATATCTCTTGGGAAGTAAGTTCTTAATACGAACAAACCATAATAGTCTTTAGCACCTCCTCTAATAGAAAACACTATGCACATAACAACAAAAGTGGACTGAAAAAATTGTCGCCTTCGACATGGAGATATTACATAAGAAAGGGAAAGAAAACATAGTAGTAGATGCTCTGTCCAGGAAAGACGAAGAATCATCATTACTTGCAATTTTAGTTGCTATCCTAGAATGGCTTAATGAAATTCGAAATGAGTACGCAAAATATTAGAAAAAAGTTCTATAATCAATAACCCTCCTAAGAATTCAAATTTTGAATGGAAAATTGATATTTTGTGGTACAAGGGGAGAATTTACCTAAGCCCAAATTCTAAATTTAAAGCCAAAGTTCTCAAAGACCCATGACTCAGTGGCCAGTCAAACATGTAGGTTTCATTAAAACCTAATATAATGCAGGCCAATCATTCTTTTGGAAGGGAATGAATAATGATATTCAAAAATATGTAGCAGAATGTGATAATGCCAAAGAAATAAAAATGAGAACATTATGAAACCTGAACTGCTCCATCCCTTAAATATTCCAAATTAGAATTGGGAGGAAATATCAATGGACTTTATTGAAGGGTTATCTATGTCTGATGGCAAGGACAAAATTCTCGTAGTATTTGACAAACTCAGCAAGTATGCACACTACATTGGAATAAGGAAATAAAACTAAACAAAACAAATTGTCGAAATATTTTGCAAGAATGTCTACAAATTACATGGGTTTCCAAAAGTCATTGTTAGTGATAAAGAAGCCAAATTCAAAGGTAATTTATGGAAGGAATTTTTGAAAAATATAGGAACCTACCTCAACATGAGTTCAACATACCGTCCTCAAACAAATGGTCAAACATAAATTGTCAATAAATGTGTATAAGCCTACCTATGTTGTTATGCAACAACAAAACAAAATAAGTGGGCTCAATGGTTACATCTCTCCAAATGGCGTACAATTACACTTACCACCCTTCAACAAAAATGACTCCATTTCAAGATCTATACAGTTAAGAACCTCCTAAATGGAAGGACCTTGCAATTATTAAGACAAAAATTCCAATTGTTAAAGATCAGTTAGAAGAAACACAAAAGGTCGTCTAAGCACTAAAGGAAAATCTAAATATTGCAATAAATCATATGAAGTAGATGGTTGACTGAAACAAAACATAAAGATATTCTGAAGTTGGAGAATGGGTCTTTGTTAAACTCCAGCCAGTTACAAGTAGGTGTCCTTAATGTTGAATAATCTAGGGCAAGTAGGATTGATGTGATTCTCCTTAACTTGATAACTATTTGTGAGGCATTTTAATTTTCTTCTTAGCACAATCTTCTCTTTGACATTATTAGAGTGTGTTTTTCTTATTTCATCAAATAGCTACCAAAACCAAAGAGACAAGAACACAAGATGCTTGGCTTTCTTCCAGGGCCAAAACCTCTCCCTCTTGGAGAGGAAAACCTGCACACAATTCTTCTTATAGATATTCCATTTGATGAATACCAAGACCTTGACCCTTGACCTACTAGGACTCTTCAATACCAAGACACCAATCCTCATCTTTGACATTGCTGAGATCATTATCATTGCTGCATCATTGAGGTCACCACTGCTACATCGTTGAGGTCATCACTGGTGCATCATTGAGGTCATTATTGTTGCACCATTATTGTTCCTTTACTTAGATCATTTTTTCATTCTTCTCTGTTATCATCATCATGTCTTCATCGATGCATTAAGGTCTTCATCATGCCGTTGTCTTCACCAAGATCATTATGTCGATACCATAACTATGTACAGTATGTTGAGAGAGTATTGCTTTGGGATTACTATTATGTCAAGACAATGATTAGAGTATCATCTTCATCTTCTTCATAACAAGCATACTGATACAGTGATCAACACTAAGGTCCATGTCATGACATCTATAACAAGATTGTGACTGTGGTCTTTCCTTGCACCCTAGATTGACACCACCAAGGAGGAGAAGACTGTAATTTTATTACTGGAATTATACTTGAAATAGCAGGGGTATCCGAGATGTATCCTTTTGTAAACTGAGGTTCAGATTCTTGTACCCATTTGAGAGGATTTGAGGTCATGTACTTACTTGAAGTTTCAAAGATCCAAGACATTGTTTTCATGTCTTTATCTGAGATTCTTGTACCTATTGCACCCATCCGAATTTCAAAGAAGAATTTGAAAGCTTACTTTTCTGCGGTGACCCTAACTGCATATATATAGTGGTTAGGTCTTTGTATTTGAGACAACTTGAGAACATGAAGTGTTGTGTCCTTTTATTGAGTTGACATGACTTTCTTTAGTCTATTTAATTCAACTTGAGTCTGACATGACTGCTCTCTTTATCATTTTTCTTATTGTCTTCTTCATGAGGATTGTTCTAGTCTTGGAGGGATAATCTAGTGACTAGGTAGAATTATATACATTACATATATGCTCAAGAAGAGCTCTTTGACTTTGACTTTCGTAGACCTATGAAATGAGAAAGAAACTCATTCTCATAAGTTAAAAACAATATTTATTTTTCTTGACAAGCACAAATATCAAAATTACATTTCTAAATACCGAACCTACTTACACTTTCTTCAACACTCCCTCTTAACTAGGGAGGTATTTATAATGGTACTTGGTCATTCTCAATCTGAAGAATTTCTCATAAGAAGAATTAGAGTGGTAATCCCATATGTACAACATCATATCAATCAACATTGTCATAGTGCAAGGCCTTGACTAACAACTCCATCTCTCCAAAGGCCATGAGTTATAATGCTGGCGAGAGAAATTATTTATAGACACCTTAATAATTGTCTCTTAAGGTACATACCCACCTAGGTGTTCATTGAGTATGACCTTCTAGGACCCTTCTTATCTTGGGTTCCCAACCCTCAAAGAATATCGGTCCTCTTGCCTACTTTTGTCTTAGATTCCCTACACATCCTCAAAGAGTATCGGATTCTAGACGATTACCCAATCCTCCCATTCTTTCTTCCCAAGTGAAGGCACGAATGTTGTGCCTACCATGTGTCTACATTTCCATTCATGGCCTTCATCTAGACTTATGGATGTTAGTCCTGGTTTATTGCATGACACATGACATGGAAAAACATAATTGTCACTCCTTTGTAATCATGGGTGATATTAGTTCAAAATTCCTCTTGATCAGGGACCTGTCAGAGCCCCCTCTTAGCTAGGGATCCTTATATATATCAACAATTTTTTCTTTGTGGGTCCTTTAGCTTCTTGATCAACTTCCCTCCTTCATGTCATAAAATTTAGTTGAGCTTCTTTCTTGTAGGGCATCAACCATCGATCATTTTCCTTCTTGGTGTTGTTGGGTATACGACCAAAGTCCCACATTGACTAGAAGTGGGGAGGATCATGGGTATATAAGGATGGACAAATATCTCCATTGGTATGAGGCCTTTTGGGGTAAGTCCAAAAGCAAATCCATGAGAGCTTAGGCCCAAAGTGGACAATATCATACCATTGTGGAGATATGTGGTGTCCAGAGTCCTTACAAGTGGTATCAGAGCCATGACCCGAAGTTAGCCAAGTGGATGAATCCTCGGAATGCTGAACGAAGGTGGTGGGCCCCTGTAATATCACAATGGGATCCGTGGATGATCTCAGCAGGCGGTGTGTTCCAGATTCTTCATGGACGTGTCCTGGTCCGAACACGGTGAAGAGAAGTTGACCTGGGATAGAGCAATTTCTCAAGGCAGGTGGTGTTCCATGTAAGGCGTGCGCTACCAATGCATTGGAGCGGAGAATCGTAGTTGGTCGAGAGTGGACGGATGGATAATCATTTGAGGGGAGGCTCGATGGTCCTTTGTTGGAGGGGAGGATTGTTGGGTATACGACCAAAGTCCCACATTGACTAGAAGTGGGGAGGACCATGGGTATATAAGGATGGACAAATATCTCCATTGGTATGAGGCCTTTTGGGGTAAGTCCAAAAGCAAATCCATGAGGGCTTAGGCTCGAAGTGGACAATATCATACCATTGTGGAGATATGTGGTGTCCAGAGTCCTTACAGGTGCGTCATGTCATTCCACTTTATGGAAAGTGGCTTTCTTGATACGTGTTTTGGAACCTTCATCATATATCTACTTCTTTCCCATCATGTTTCTTTTAGGAATTTCCATCCACCACATGAATGCCAGTTGTACTTGTACTTACAACTCGTGTTCCAGTAGCCCTGCATGCACTCATCCAGATATTATTCAAGAAACCAAAACATAACATTCAAATGAAATTGTACCTTACTAGATGGCTCTTCATCATGACATCTTCCTATTGGAATCAGAATCCTACATTCATGTTGACACATCTCCCAAATATATCCATTGTCAAGGGTCTCCATTTTTTTCATACTTTCATCAGAGTCTTCATATCCTTCTGGGAGATTTCCTTGTCAAATATTCTTGGTCTATTGGATGTTAATTGCCTTCATCATGGTTTCATATCTCACGATCTCTTCCTTCCTCACTCATTTCATTCCATAGGCTTTCAATCAAAGTTTCTTAGCTGTAGTCAACCACTTCATACTTCATATGAGGACATATTATGTTAATTTCATCTTAATTTGACTTTATGCCGTCCTGCATCCTTTCAGAGGAGGGGATCCTTTTTCTCTTGATCATGCTTCTTAATATAGAAGCAATGATCCATGTTACCTACAACCATATGACATGACATTATAATATTAAACACAATCATACATACTTTATTTTACCTTTAGGTCATTGACGATTCTTCCAACATCTTCCTTGATTAAAAAGATCTTCAATCCATTAATCTGCTTCATGTCATATCATCATGTCATGGATTCCATACGTTGGAGTTCTTGTTGAAACACTTGCTTCCTCTCTATATAGTGAACCCTATGATGATGATTCCATCGGAGAATTTTGAGCATATTGTATATCCCCAATTGGCAGATGTTTCCTTTTTGACTTGATGTATGATGAGCCTTGGATGACTCCTTTCTTTCCTTCAATATCCACTGAGGTTCCAAAGAGCTATATATCCTACATGTTATCTGCCATGGATTTTTTTCCTTCATGGTCCTTATGAAGATGTTATGAGCTCTTGTTTCTAATTATTTCATGATGCCATGATGCATCTTATTATCATTGTCATATATTTTAACACAAGATTTAGGAGCTTATGATAGGACCCTTTTGTGAGGGATATTATCTTACTCATAGGAGAGATTTGTTACTCCCTCTTTCCTTGGCCCATTTCTTCAGCTTCCTCCATCTTTTAGTGATATGAGCTTCCAAAATATTTCTATAGCATTGAATCTTAACTATACTTATTTTTCCTTGCTTGAGGACCAACCTTGCCTTTCCTTTCTGTAGAAGGTTGAGTTCTTTTAACCTTCAATATTTCTGCCATCAACTTGTCTTTCTCTATCTATCATAGAGACCACAAGTTTTTGAATGATGTAACCTTATTGTTCATGGACATTTGTTACCTTGCATATCAATTAGAATGATGATGATTATCTTCCTTCCTAGATATTGTAGATGTGATCTTATGAAGATATCCTACATCCTTGATACCCTTTTACTTTCATGAAGAATATGTGACCTTCTTCATTTAATCTTTAAAGAATGAGTTTATCACCTACATCACTTTGATGTCTCCAATATTGCTATGTGAGGGGATATTTATTAAGCATCCCTTTCCATAAATTCATAGGAGACCTATTGATATGTTTAATGATTTCAGCTACTCAGAGGACTATGTCTATCCTCCTTCTTCATGCAAGGAATCTTGATGGCCCATCCAACCTATAGATTTCCTTGCAATCATGAGGTCATTTAACTAAATAGATAAATTGAAAAGATACTTACTTTTCATGTGAAGATGAAATATTCACCTTGATTTCTTTGATGATGGTTGAAGCAGATGCATTGATTCTTCCTCCATATGAGATCCTTGATGTAATGGTATGAAGCTTTCCTTATTGTCTTCAAGTTTATTTGACTTATACATCTGATTCTTATGATTCACAGCCTATTGATGAACTTTAGGTAGCATTGGCTTGTTATCACATAAGTGGATTATGGAACCTTGTAGTATGCAACATTGTGTAGAACCATAGAGTCTTGATGTTGCTTGCCATGATGATTATTTTATGGTATTGATATCCATCAATGAATAACTTCATTCTATATTGAGATCCTTGTGGTATGACATAGACTAGGACTATTAGAGGCATCAAAATTGCTGCCATGAACCCGAGTTCTGAGTACTTGTGATCGAAACTTCATTCTTTGACAAAAGCCTTTGCTGTTGTAGACTTCTATTGTGGGTTAATCCTTTAATCTTGACAAAGCTTTTGCTTTGATGCCCTTCTTGAAGACTCGCCCTTATATGTCTCTTTTGTTTCCCTTCCTTTGACTTTAGCACCTTAGCTCTAATACCATGTTGAAGAATATAGGGAAAGTAGGATTGATGTGATTCTTCTTAACTTGATAACTATTTGTGAGGAATTTTAATTTTCTTCTTAACACAATCTTCTCTTTGACATTATTAGAGTGTGTGTTTCTTATTTCATCAAATAGCTACCAAAACCAAAGAGACAAGAACACATGATGTTTGGCTTTCTTCTAGGGCAAAAACCTCTCCCTCTTGGAGAGGAAAACCCACACTCAATTCTTCTTATAGAGATTCTATTTGACAAATACCAAGACCTTGACCCTTGACCTACTAGGCCACTCCAAGACCACGACACCAATCCTCATCTTTGACACTGCTGAGATCCTCATCATTGCTGCACCATTGAGGTCATCATTGTTGCATCATTGAGGTCATTATTGTTGCAACATTGTTGTTCCTTTACCTAGATCATTTTTTCATTCTTCTATGTTATCATCATCATGTCTTTATCGATCCACTGAGGTATTCATCATGCCCTTATCTTCACCAAGATCATTATGTTGATATCATAATTGTGTACAATATGTTGAGAGAGTATTGTTGTGGGATTACTATTATGTCGAGATAATGATTAGTGCATCATCTTCATCTTCTTCATGACAAACATACCGAGACAATGATCAACACTAAGGTCTATGTCATTACATCTATAATGAGATTGTAATTGTGGTCTATTCTTGCACCCTAGACTGTCACCACCAAGGAGGAGAAGACTGTAATCTGCTTACTGAAATTATACCCGAGATAACAAGGGTATCCGAGATGTATCCTTCTGTAATGCGAGGTTCAGATTCCTGTACCCATCAAAGAGGATTTGAGGTCTTGTACTTACCCAAATTTTCAGAGATCTGAGACATTGTTCTACTATCTTGATATGAGATTCCTATACCTACTACACTGATCCGAATTCCAAAGAAGAATCTGAAATCTTAATTTTCAGTGGTGACCCTAACTGCATATATATAGTGGTTAGGTCTCTGTATTTGAGTCAACATGACAATGTGAAGTTTTGTGTCCTTTTATTGAGCCAACATGACTTTCTTTAGTCTATTTAATTTAGTTTGAGGCTGGCATGACTGCTCTCTTTATCATTTTGCTTGTTGTCTTCTTCATGAGGATTGTGCTAGTCTTGGAGGGCTAATCTAGTCACTAGGTAGACTTATATACATTAGATATATTCTCAAGAAGATCTATTTGACTTTGAATTCCATAGACCTATGAAATGAGCAAGAAACTCATTCTCATAATTTAAAAATAATATTTCTTTTTCTTGACAAGTACGAAGATCAAAATTACATTTGTAAATATTGAACCTAGTTACACTTTCTTCAACACTTAAAACAAAAGGGAATAAAACAATTGGCACTAAGGTTCTATGGACCATACCATATTAATAAAAATATCAACCAAGTAGCATATAGTTTGAGCCTTCCTAATAAAAGCCGTGTTCACAACATCTTCCCTGTATCTTGCCTTAAGAAAGCAATTAGAAAACACCAAGTGGCATAGAAAACACTTTCAACATTAGATGATGAAGGGAAGATCACTTTAGAACTAGAAGTTATCATCTTCACCAAGGAAAATAAGTTACGATCAAGGGTAATCAAAGAATACCTAATTAAGTGGAAAGACATACTAGAAGAAGAAGCTTCCTAAGAGACATAAGTGTTTTGTCAACAACACCCATTGTTACGTATGCTTTGAGGACAAAGCATATTTTTGAGAGGAAGGGAATGTTATGTAAAAAATAATATTTTTGTAATTATAGATTAATTAGGTAAAAGGGCACGATCAGAATATCATGCCCTTTCACCAAGAGGCACTTGAGGTGGTATATAAGCTAGGGGCTCTTTATCTAAAAATCATCATTCAATAATATGTGTGTGTGTGTGTGTATTATGTCAATTCATGAGCTTGTATGCTCTAAGAAAAGGTCTAGAAGGAAGGATAAATCCAAGGAGGAAGTGAAATTTCTGTTTTTAGGCTCTATCTCTCTCACATGTGTGGGGGATTACATTTTTTGCGGCTTTCTGGGAGGGCCGAAATTATAGGTTCGAGTTGCAGAAGGATGTAGTAAAATATCTTGTACCTGGAAGGAAGAATACTCTATTTTGACCTAGTTTACCTTAGGGATAGCTATCTTTCTCTAGGAAGGTCTTAGGATGAAGTTGGATTAGGGTTTCTGTACAATCTGCAAGGCTGAAATTATAGGGTCAAAGTTGTAGGACAAGTCGCAATATTGAAGATGGAAAGTCAAAGTTGTATTTTGATGCTGGTTGGTGTAGAATCAAGAGAAGGACTTGTTGAAGGGATGACTTGGTACTTGGAGGATGACATGGTCTAGGGTTTTGTTTTGTTTATCTCATTTGAAGCATATTCTATAAGAGAAGGGTTTTCTGGGTTTTCCCCTTGGAGGGGTTTCACCCTGGTTGAGAGCCTAATATTTGTTTCCTCTGTTGCTACTATTCATGTTCTTGATATTTGTTTGATGAAAATATTTGAATAAAGAACACAAGAAGACTAAGTAAGTTCACAAGTAAGTATTAAGGTTAAGGAAAAGTTTAATTAATAAGCTACCACTTTGTATTTTCTAACACTTTCTACAGAGTTCTTGGAATGTAGTTTTGACCTATGAATTACTATCCAACATTGAGTAATAAGATGCATATTTAACCTAAGCAAATATTCCACAGTTCAGCAGATATCTAACAGTTTTCAATTGATTATATCAATGGTGAATTGAGGCATCCAAACTTAGAACAATATGCTTTTAATTGTCAAGTGTTATTACACAGGTTGCTGATCTACATTATAATGTAGTTACAAGTCCAAGTGTTAGCACAAGTCACATTTTCAAGTTCAAGTTGCATTCGTAGGATTTAGCGCAAGTCGCAAAGGTCACATTTTCAAGTGTAAGTCACATCTTATACTTTAGCGCATGTCACATTTCCAAGTGTGAGTCACATATTTAGGTTTTAGCACAGGTCGCATTTGATAATAATATTGCCACTGATAACTAGAAATGTGATTTGAGATGGGATTTAAGACCAAGGCTAATCACAATTTCAAGCTCCAATATAAGTCACATTTTTTAGACAAACTACCATGCATCTCATAGCACCTTCACAAGCGGTGATATCCAAGCCAAAGAAATATCTTCACCAATCTTGGTAGTGGATGTGTTATATTTATCGTGCCCTCAAAATTCCAAGTCACAACCAATTTTTAATTGCTTCCCTTCCATTAAGTATATATCAAATACGAAAACAATCTCAAGGAATAAAGGGAATAATTGGGCACTCTTTTTTTGATCTTTCAAAAAACTACACCATGATGGTTTTTTCAACTCTCAGACCATCTTTAACAAGTTAATATTGCTAATGGAATTTGCAACCACCATTAGTTTTGATTTCCCTCTCCAACATACACTTGAAACAAATTGACCACTATTATCTTCCATTTCTTGACCAGATATAGGGTCTACAAATCCAAATTTATGTGACCCATAGGCATAGGAAAAGTTTTGTAGTACGCAAAAATAGAATTTGTCTCTGAACCACATGCAATATATCCATCCACGACAAAAAATCCCCACAAAATCGTTCTCATTGATATGACCAGTAAAGGTCAAAATACAAGCATTATTGAATACCCCAAGATAATTTTCTTTTGTAAGATCCCACAACTTGAGTGTGTAATCTATAGATGAAAAAACATTTCTGTTGGAATCTATGAACTTCACATAACTAATAGCCTTCCCATGACTTGCCAAAGTGCACCATGGAATTTTTTATTGCACAAATCATAACATCATATTTGCAGAATGATCCGGACTTAAACTGGAACGCAACAAAATACAGAGATAACCATATACACAAATATGCAGCGGAAATAATGCTTCATTTTATTAATGGAAAATACTGAAATATGCTTACAACCAGAAATGGAAATAAACCAGCTAGGGCGATGGTAGCTTATCTCTGAGAAGAGATATGGCGGCTACATGCCTCTGAACTGTGTTACAATGAGGCTCGAAGGCCTATTTATTGTTGAGAAACCATGAAAAACCATTCACATCCCAAAACCTAACCCTAGAAGATGAAACACCAAATTGTGGGCCCCATTTGGGTAAACTGGTACATCAATTTCCCGGGGTCGTAACTTTGGCATACGATCTTTGTTTGATGCATATGATAACTTGTTAGAAAGATATATTTGAGCACTACCACTTTGGGAAGGGAAACACCGGTCCATGGACCCATGTTGCCCCTAGATTTCCAAAAAAAAGTCGTTTAGGGCCTCAAAACGGCTCCAGATGTTCGGGACCCGAAAACCTGCTAAAAATAGTAAATTGTGCTGCAATTACAGAAATTGAAAAAGCTGAAAGAGACAGTTGTGGGGGTCCAAATGGGATAGGTGGTTGGCCACCAACATCTACCTAGATCATTCCTCCCCCCTTAGGAAGCAATGGTCCCCATTGCGTTGAGTTCCTCCCTGAGATGAGGAAGCTTTTGCTAATCTGGGTCTCTGGTGAGCTGTTCTGCAATCTCTGATGTGTCCAAAAATGGTGGGAAGCATGGTCGACAATGATCCACATTGAACACTCCATTAAAGCGAAGGAATGGAGGAATGTTGCGCTTCAAAGCATTGTTTCCCATAGCCTGGTACTAGTGTAAGGACCATGTTGGAGTGGTTTGAGTTTCTGATGGGTTTTGGTAAGGCGTTCTCTCTGCAGATGTAACCAAACTTTGTCGCCCACCTGAAACTTGTGTGGTACCCCTGTGGGTGAGGAGAAGTTGTTCCCATGTTCTGTCATGACCGTATCCCTTTGTTGTTGCTGCTCCGTGGAGGAACCCTTTGCGGGGGTCACGGATGTAGCAACGATTTTTCCCTTACTTTTGGAGCAAACCAGACAGATGAATTTCCTAGTTTGGGAGATGAGCTTGCTGCCTTTCTTAGCAGTGATCAAAGAGGTGGTGGTAGGTGGGGCTACCTCTAGTATCCTGTATAATGAATTATCCAAAGAAATAATGACAGCACTAGGCCTTGACTCATACACAACATGTCGCCTCCACAAGTACGCCTAATAGTACATCACAAACATCCAGGGGTGTAACATCAACCAATACCTCATCTATGAAGGGCTTGATGCTATAGGGAAGGTGACACTGTTGGCGAACTTTGAGATCTCATCCTTCGTGAAGCCACCTAATACTGTATGGCTGTGGGTGTGGTGTAATCGGTAGGCCCAACCGCTTCACTATCTCTGCTGAAATGAGGTTCTTTTGGCTACCACTGTCGACAATATAAAAATGCAGTGGCAAACTCTTCACCCACATCTGTGAGTGGAAAATACATTCCCCCTCCTCTGGATCTTCGGGCTCATTTCTCTAGATGTTGGCGGTGGCAACAGTGGTGATGGGATCCATATCAATGATCTGCTTCCCTTTGCCATTCCCCTTGTCGAGTTTTGGCTCAAGGTCGGAACATGCATCTGATTCAGAAGCCTTCAACTCGGCCATGAGTGACTGCTTGGTCCGACACTCACTTGTGTTATGAGTGGGACTCTTGTGGAACTCACACCACTTTCCTGCGTCCTTCTTCAGCTTCATGATGTTGTTCTTTTTTGCGGCTTTGACGGGTTGTCTTGGATTACCCCGCCTTGGCTTTGTCCTTTGGGCTTCAGATTTGCAGATCCAAAGTCTCACTTCTTCTGTTTGAGCTTTTGCTTGATTTTGACAGTGTATCGGTACGCCGTGCCAAGTGAGGAGGTGCTCAAGAACTTCATCTCTTCTTTGATGTATCTATGTAGGTAGCCACGGTATTTGAGTACCAAATGCAACTTAGAATCTTTGATACCCAACTGTGTGCAAAGGGTATGAAATTGTGAACACCGGCACATCTTGGTCTCGTCCCTGCCACAGTGTGGTCCATATGATGTATTTGTCCTCATAGATTTTGACAGGGTAGTACAGCGCCTTGATGGCATCCTAGAAGTCATTCCAAGTGGTTGTGGCTGAAAATAGTGAGCATGTGCTTTCATCCTTATGCTCGTAGTAGGTTTCCCACCAGTCCTTGACGTGGGGGGCTACTTTGAGAAGAGCGAAAACAATCTTTTCTCGACTCGAAAATTCATGAACAAAAAAATACCCATCTAGCAGATTTAACCATTTATCTACAGCATTTGCATCTATTTGACCCTCAAAGATGGGGATTTAAAAATTAACTTGTACCTTAAAGGGTGTGGCATTTCCAGAGTAGCTGTTGGAAGCCGATGCGTTGTCTTTGGGTAGCCGTTGAAGGATCTGCGCAAAGCTATCCATCATCACGTTCCTTTGCCACTCGAGGGCTTCTTCGAGCAAGATATTGATAGGATCTCCTACCCCCTCATCTTTCTTCTCATCCGCCATGGGAGGCTGTCGGGATTTGTGACGCTGGTCTTGCAAAGTTTCGACTAGTTCAAGCCCTAACTCCTTATATCTCGACCTCATTGGGGACATGCAAAGAAAAATAGAGAAAAAGTAGACCGCTCTAATACCATTGGTTTGGACTTAAATAGGAACGCAAAAAAATATAGAGATAACCATATACACAAAGATGCAGTGGAAATAATGCTTCATTTTATTAATGCAAAATACTAAAATATGCTTACAACCAGAAATGGAAATAAACCAACTAGGGTGATGGTAGCTTATCTTTGAGAAGAGATGTGGTGGCTACAACCCTCCGAACTATGTTACGATGAGGCTTGAAGGCCTATTTATTGTTGAGAAACAATGAAAAACCCTTCACATCCCAAAACCTAACCCTAGAAGAAGAAACACCAAATTGTGGGCCCCGTTTGGGTAAATTGGTACATCAATTTCCCGAGGTCGTAAATTTGGCATACGATCTTCGTTTGACGCGTACGATAGCTCGTTACAAAGATCTATCCGAGCACTACCCCTTTGGGAAGGGCAGCATCAATCCATGGAACCATGTTACCCCCAGATTTCCCAAAAAACGTCGTTTAGGGCCTCAAAATGGCTCCAAAAGTTCAGGACCCGAAAAACTGCTAAAAATAGTAAATTGTGCTGCAATTACAGAAACTGAAAAAGATGAAAGAGACAGTTGTGGGGGTCCAAAAGGGGTTAGGTGGGTGGCCACCAAAATCCACCTGGATCACAGAATCAGGTGGAAACTGCACACAACAAAAATTTTCATTAGTGTTGATTGTACCAATGTTGCTTTGCTGATTAATTCTCCAAAGTCTCACAGTGCAATCATCACTTGCATTTGCTAGCTTTGTTGGGCACACTTGGGAAAAGTCTACAAACCATGCCCATTTCTGACATTCACCATATACTGTGTGAAATTTTGACCTATGTTAACATCCCCAAAGTTATACTATACCATCATAATCAGTTGATGCAACATATATTTTGATGTAATTGTTCTAGTAGATCTTACTAAGCTTCGTGTTACTAGCCATCTCAACAATAGGATAATGAATGTCTACATTTTCATTCAAAGCTACATTAGAACCAAAGACTTTGATCTTCTTGGACACTCCAGCTATTGAAAATAATTCATGATCTCGGTCAAATCTCATCGAGCATATCAAATTTGTAGTATTAAGCAGGTCTCCATGTCATAAAGTGGCTCGTACTTCAAACCGGATGTAATGAGCATAGTTACATATACTGTCAAAAAAACAACCAAGATGATCCACATTAATAGTTTCTTGTCTCTAATTTTGTTAGCATCCCTATTCAAAAGATCTATACTAGACATTTTATGTGGGATTTTTTAAGAACTCCAAGAATTACTACAATCCTTTTTATATGGCTCAATTTTTCCTTGCATGGAAAAGTATACCTGTTCTAGGTGCTTGAAAGTTTTCATCAATCTTGCCCCTTTTGATGTAAAATTGTTTGACCTGTTAGAAATTTCCTCTTGATGGAAGCCACCTTTTCCTGTTTCAGCTACATATGATTCTTTATCTATTAAATTATTGTTACACTTTAGGCTTTCCCTGTTTTCATACATTAACTTTTGGGACTTGTTTGTTGTATCTCTAGATATGTGATTTTTACTAGGAAATATTGAGTCCCTTTGTCCTATAGTCATAGGACTAATACACATCAAGAATACACATCTTGAGCTAATCTATAGGCTCTTTCCTGCTTTTTTTTTTGCAAACACAACAAAAAATTTAACAAAAATTATGTCTCTACATCTTCTTCATCAACATTCACAGCAACTTGTTATTTAGTCAATACATCATGAACCTCATTAATGAATTCAAATTGAACAATTTTTTGAGCTTTATGTTGCAAACTGGGATCTAGATACAACAACCAAAGGCAAAAGCCAACTTCCTTTGGATGTTTTGATAGAAAATCAGGAGGAAGAATGTGATGGCATAGATTTGACATAACCTTCATTTGTTCCTCCCATGATGTAAATGTACAAAAATGTTTGAGAATGTGACCTCATGTGACATCACTAGATGTGACTCAAAGTGATATTGTAACCGAATGGGATGCTACATAGCACCTATAACTTTGCATAAAATGGAACACAATCCTTTCCACCATGAAGGAGAACTATTATGATAATTGATATAAAATGTATCTATTGAGACCATAATTAAAATAAGCTCAAGTATGAATGAAGTCAGGTAGATTCATGCTGCTAATATGGAGAATATAAAGTCTTCCAAATGTAACACTAAAATAATGGGCAGGCCATCACTAGTAGTATCATTAATAGCTTCTTCTAATAATGATATGTCTCCCAGTCCAATTGGAGACTTGTCCAAACCTTGTGAATACAAAATAGCGCATAAGCATAGTTTCAAAAGATTCTTAGAAATATATTTCATATATCCTACGTAAACAGAAATGAATAAGTAACATCAAAAGATCCTTTTCAATATGAATGAATGAAAAATTCCATACACCCTAATATCAAGGATGAAGCATGACATGCAAGCATTAGTAGTGTGCCTCATGGACATACTAGCACTTGTAACCTCGATGACAAGAGTTTTGACCATTAAAATTAATAGGGATATTCGTTAAGGCCTTGAAAATCACAGGGGGGCCCAAAGTCTAGATATATAGGATAAACATTTTGGGTGTGTTGTAGCAGCTATAAGATTTTAGTAGTTTCTATGATTCTCTCTTTACATCTCTTCATATTTCGTCCTTGTCAATACATTTAATTAGCAAAATTTTTAGTGTTGTTCGAGGCCCTTTTCTCATAATAATTTTATTTGGAGTGGATTTAGCAATGAGATCTATTTTTCTTCCTTATATACAATTAATCCCTCTTAAATTAGGTTTTGTGTACCTAGCCTTAAATGGGGAAATTTATGATATGATATTCCTAAGATAACACTTATACTGGTATTGTTAAAATTGGAAACTAGGGTAAAACTTCATGTGGGCCATCTTATTCATGGCTGATAATATTTTTATTAGATTCCTCTTGTCGAGAGGTGTAGGATTGATATAAATATCATCCGATTCCGATAAGTATTCATGGAGATAGGAATTTATTTTGATTATGTAATTATTATCAAGACGACCTACAACTCATGTAGGTTCAGAATCCCAACAGTCGCATCTATTCACACACAAACATTGTGTATAAATATAGAAGGACTTTTCCTCATTTGGATTCACTCATCTCATCACATCTCTCTCTCTCTACTGCACAGAAAAGAGTCTCTTATCTACTGCACAGAAAAAGGTCTCTCCCTCACACATGTGAAGCTGGAAGCTGCTGAAACTGAAGCTGCAACTGCAGAAGTAAAGTTTTACCTACGTGGACTAGAAGATCTCCTCATTTGAATCGTGTTGTAGGTTCATCTGAACCTCCTTTGAAAGCAGCAACTTTTTGTGGTGAAATCAAGCGGACCCGACAGTCAGTTTGTGAGATATCGTCTGCCCTAGATTGATGATGAAGCTGCTAATGTTGATGTTGCTGATCTAGGGTTTGCTACTACTGATATAAATCAAATTTATTGTACTATTTCTTTTTGATGAATTATTGAAGATAAAAGAAAATTTGATCAAAGGGTTTCCCCACACATTGTGGGGTTTGTCCCTAACTAGCCGCCACATCTTGTGTCTCTTGTCTTGGCTTGTTTTCTATCGATTGATTAATGTTCTATCTACACTTTACTTCATGTACATGTGATTGCTAATCTGTGGAATATAATAAGGAAAAGAAGTAAACTGTTATAAGCATAGAACATACCATATATTAACATGGTATCAGAGCTGAGGTGAAGACAAAGCCCGAGCAAGAGAAACAGAAATCACCAAAGAGAAGATTGTCAAGGCTATCCTAAAAGAACGATGGGGTTCTCAACACTCTTTCCTGCTGAAGACAAGCTCCGTGAGAAAGCTGACTATCACAGATGGAAGATGTCTATCGATCTAACCCTTGGGGATCAAGGAGCGTTGGATGATGTGAGAGGCAATATTGTTGAGCCTCTATCAAATGCACCTTCTGCTGCCAGGAACAAATGGAAGAACGGAGAAATTAAAGTGAAGAAGATCATCTGGGACTCTATCGACAAGCACTTGGTGGCCTACATCTCTGAACTGGACACCTCCAAGGAAATCTATGATATACTGTTGAGTTTATTTAAAGTTAATGATGCAAATCAAGTGTTGTTTCTTAGAAATAAGTTGAGGGAAATCAAGAAGGGTAAAGATGAGAGTATGCAAGCATACTTCTTAAGAATCACTGAGATCAAGAATGATCTCCTATCTATTGGGGAGACTATTATTGAGAGAGAAATGGCACTCACGACTCTTGGAGGATTACCATCCAAATGGTACGTGTTCAAGACTACTCTTTTGAACAATAATGTAATTCCTTGTTTCTAGGAGTTAATGGCTAGATGCATTCAAGAAGAAACAAGGGTAGAAGAGCAAGAAATGCCCTTGCCTAAAGGTCCTCCTACTGCTTTTTTCTTCTCATGCTAAGAAAAGAAATGATTCTGGGTCTAAATAAAAAAAAAAAGGTTGGACCTAAGGGTGGAAGAAAAGGATGATGTTTCATTTGCAATAAAGCAAGTCACTATGCAAGGCAATGCCCTGATAAAAAGGACTCTCACTGTGACGATGATCAAAATCCCTCTCATTGTAATTGAAGGAATGGAAAATTCAATAGCAAAGGTAAAAGGAATGTTGGAAATGAAGGAAGAGGGTAACCATTCAAGAAGGCTAGAAATTCTAAGTATGAATCTAAGATTGTTGACAATAAGCAAGCTGAATATTATCTACTAGCTGCTCTATCTACCTTCGCTCCTTTGGAATCAATGGGAATTTGGGTCATTGATAGTGGTGCCTCAAGACACTTCACTGGTTACAAAGAAGTACTCCATAATCTAGTAGAGAAAGAAACTAACCTGGAAATTGTCCTTGGAGATGACATGAAATACCCTGTGAAAGGTGTAGGAAATGTTTCTCTCAAATTGAATCAAGGTAATACGATCCACTTACAAGATGTATTATATGTACTTGATCTAAAAAAGAACCGGGTATCCATCTTGGCAATGGAAGACAAAGGCTACAAGGTAACCTTCAGCGATGGCAAGGTACGTATATGGAAAAATAATGTTAAATATGCTTTCACTCTTGGGTTTCGAGTTGATTCTTTATATTAGGTTGGTGGAATTCCGCTAGGTGTCATGTCTTGTGACACAACTCTTCAGTCTGAACTTTGGCATTAGAGGTTTTCCCACCTTCATTACAAAGCTCTACTCAATGTAAGATAGATGGTAACAGGGATGCCCGAATTCCAAGTAGGGAAAGAAGGTGTATGTCCGGGATGTGCCAAAGGAAAGCTCAAAAGAGGACCATTCCCCTCAAGTTAAAGCAAGATGTCTGATACATTACAACTAGTTCACTTAGACATATCTGGTATGATGCCTATGAACTCCTTGGGAGGATATTCATATTATCTTACTTTTACAAATGACTATTCTCGAAAGACTTGGATATAATTCTTGAAAAGGAAGGATGAAGTGTTCTCTTGGTTTCGACACTTCAAAGCCCTGATCGATAATCAAATCGAAAAGAAGATCAATATCTTAAGAACTGATAATGGGACTGAATATGAATCTAATGAGTTCCATGATTTTTGTAAAGAGGCTGGCATCAAGAGGGAGACTACTACACCATATACTCCTGAATAGAATGGTGTGGCAGAAAGGAAGAACCACACGATTATGGAAGCTATCCGGACCATGCTACATGATCAAAGACTTCCAAAATTTGTATAGGCTGAAGCTACAAACACCTCTGTATATGTACAAAATTGATGCCCTCATCAAGCATTAGGTTCCAAGACTCCTGAAGAAAAGTTCACCGGTAAGAAACCTGATGTTTCTCATTTTAGAATTTTTGGAAACCCTGTATATTTTCATATGCTGAAAGAGAAAAGCAATAAATTGGGTGCATCTGGAAAGAAGGTAATTTTCATGGGCTATGGTGAAAATACTAAAGGCTATAGAATCTATGTAGCCGGTCAAAGGGAAGTCGTGATTAGTCATGATGTCACCTTTGACGAAGATATGGCTCTCAGCAAGGTGGACAACCTTCCGACTTTGAGGAGCTCTCAAGAAGCCGACACCAGGGAACCGAAAGAAAAGGATGATGAATCAATGCCTGATGTAGAAGAACCCATGGATCTGATTGGTCCTCCTCCACATGAGCCTTCCTCTTCTAGGAAGAGGCCTTCATGGCTTAGGGGGTTACTTGATGATGCTGAAGGACATGTTGCACCCCAAGGAACCTTTTGTGAAAGTAAGAAACCTAATATCAGGGATACTTGACCATCATGAACACGATCATACAAAATGAGCCTTCATCATTCTTAGATGCCATCAAACATCAAGTATGGAAGGATGCTATGACCGAAGAATATGAGTCTATTATGAAGAATGATGTCCGGGAAGTAGTTCTCAGACCCCAGGACAAGATAGTTGTTACTTCCAGATGGCTTTACAAGATAAAGCATGCAGCAGATGGAAGTACGGAAAAGTATAAGGCTCGTTTTGTTGCTCGTGGTTTCTCCCAGAAGGAAGGTATATACTATGATGAGATGTTTGCACTTGTTGCCAGATATACGACCATTCGCTTGATCATAGCGCTTGCTGCTTCACAAGGATGGAACCTACATTAGATGGATGTCAAAACCACGTTCTTGCACGACTTGATCAAAGAAGAGATCTACTTGGAGCAACCCAAAGGATTTGAGATTTATGATCAAAAATCTCATGTATGCAGGTTGAAGAAGGCTCTCTATGGGCTGAAGCAAGCACCTCAAGCATGGTATGAGAGGATCGACAACTACTTGATGAAGCTAGGATTCACTAGGAGTGAAGCCGATCCTAGCCTTTACTTTAAGGTTGAAGATGATAAAACTCTCATACTGGTGTTGTATGTGGATGACTTCTTTCTAACAGGTCTAGACCCTCTCATTCTCAAATGTAAGAGGGAGTTGGCTTCTAAATTTGAAATGAAGGACCTAGGACTGATGCACTATTTCCTAGGACTTGAAGTGTGGTAGAAGCCAGGGGAAACTTTCCTATCTCAAGGAAAATATGTGGTGAAGATATTGGTAAGATTCGGTATGGTGCACTGTAACCCTGTAACTACCCCGTTGGAGCTTGACTTCAAGAAGTTAAATGGTAGTGTTGTTGGACCTGTTTTACGAAATGCTACCGAGTATCGACAACTCATCGAAGCATTAATGTTCTTAGTGAACTCCCGTCTAGATATATGCTTCGTAGTCAACACGTTGAGTCAACATATGGTTAAACCCCACCACATACATTGGATTGGTGCCAAGAATCTATTGAGAAATCTTTGTGGCATTATCACTTATGGGTTAAGATACACTGCTAGAGATGTGTGACTATCTGGATACACAGATGTTGATTGGGCAGGCAATGTGGAGGACTGCAAGAGCACTTCCGGGTGTTTTTTCTCCATGGGATCTGCTTCAATATCCCGGATGATCAAGAAGCAGAAGTCAGTGGCCTTGAGCATCACCAAAGCAGAGTATATTGCTGCCAGCATGGCCTCCTGTGAGGCAGTTTGGTTGCGAAAGCTCTTCAGTGAGTTGTTTGGATTTACATTTGATACCACTGTGGTCCTTTGTGACAACCAGAGTGGGATTCGTTTGTCAGAGAATCCCGTATTTCATGATCACTCCAAGCATATCGATATCAGATACCACTATATTCAATATATGGTGCAGCGGGGAGCTATAAGGCTCCAACATATTGGTATGATGAATAGGTTGCCGACATTCTGACAAAACCCCTTGGGAAAGAAAATTTTTTGACTTTCTGAGAACAACTTGGAGTTGTTCAAAGACCCTCCGATGAGGGTCATGTATGATGCATTGAGCTCTGGGAGCTCCATGGGGGTGCGGGGTACTTCTTGGAGCAGCATATGACCACAGGATAATTCACTATCCCATGATGGTATACATGTACACCCCGTGGCGACATTGTAGTAGGATTGATGTGTTCTCCTGTGAGGCCTAGATTGATGTGTTCTCCATGGCGATTATAGCAGGATTGATGTGTTCTCTTGTGAGGATAGGATTGATTAGTTCCCTTGTCGAGGCATCCTACCCATGCAGTCTAGGACTCATGGGAAGTACCTCTCATCTGATCAATGAGTAGGGAAATGAATTTAGGGACCATAGTAGTACCGATGGATGCATCATTGTATCTACCATACTCACTACGCTAAGATGACCTCCATTGATATGGGATCAATGATATTGGTCTGGGACCAGTGCTAGGAGTTGTACCATACTATGACACTAAATTCAGGTCAGTTGAGACTGGTCTGGAACCAGTGGTACATACTCTGCGGCTGACTTCTGTACTGGTCTGGGACCAGTGAGAGTGGTACATACTATGATGTTGACTTCAGGTCGGTTGAGACTGGTCTAGGACTAGTGGTACACTCTCTAAGACAACAATACTGGTTTGGGACCAATGGTAGGAGTGGTACTTACTATGAAGCTAACTTCAGGTCGGTTGAGACTAGTGGTACGCACTCTGTGACTGACTTTGAGTCAGTGGAGGATGATACTGGTCTGGGACCAGTGGAGTTGTACTCACTATGATGCTAACTTCGGGTTGGTTGAGACTGGTCTGGGACCAATTGTACATACTCTGAGACTGACTTTGAGTCAGTATGATACATCCTCGATCATTTCTTCTTCTTCTTCATAATTCAGACAAAAGCAAAATAGAACATAACAAAGCAGAGCAGCGTTTAACAGAGCAGAGTCGTATAGATCAGTACAGGGCAGAACAAGACAAAGCAGAATAGGCAGAATAGAGTAGAGTAGGACAAGGGTCATGCTGTATAGGGCAGTGCATTTGATGGATGAATAGTAACGACTGATAGACAGATTGCAGATGAAGTTCTCCCTAGTTGAGAGGGAGTGTTAAAATTGGAAACTAGGGAAAAAATTCATGTGGGTCATCTTATTCATGGCTAATAATATTTTTTATTAGATTCCTCTGATCGAGAGGTGTAGGATTGATATAAATATCATCCGATTCTGATAAGTATTCATGGAGATATGAATTTATTTTGATTATGGAATTATTATCAAGTTGACCTACAACTCATGTAGGCTCAGAAGCCCAACAATCGCATCTATTCACACACCAACGTTGTGTATAAATATAGAAGGAATTTTCCTCATTTGGAGTCACTCATCTCATTACATCTCTCTCTCTCTCTACAACGCAGAAAAGAGTCTCTTCTCTACTGTGCAGAAAAGGGTCTCTCCTTCACACATGTAAAGCCGGAAGCTGCTGAAACTGAAGTTGTAACTGTAGAAGTAAATTTTGACCTACGTGGACTAGAAGATCTCCTCTATGAACTGCACCATAGGTTCATCTAAACCTCCTCTGAAAGCTGCAACTTTTGGTGGTGGGATCAAGTCAATTCGATGGACAGTTTGCAAGATATTGATTGCCCTAGTTTGAAGGAAGCTGCTAAAACTGAAGCTGCAACTACAGAAGTGAAGCTTTACCTGCGTGTACTATAAGATCTCCTCATCTGAACTGCACTGTAGGTTCATCTGAACCTCCTCTAAAAGCCACAACTTTTGGTGGTGGAATCAAGTGGATCCGACAGTTGGTATGTGAGATATCATCTGCCCTAGTTTGATGATGAAGCCATTAATGTTGATGTTGCTGATCTTGGGTTTGCTACTATTGATATAAATCATATTTATTTTACTATTTCCCTTTGCTGAATTATTGAAAATAAAAGAAGATTTGATCAAAGGGTTTCCCCGCACATTGCGGGGTTTGTCCCTGGCTAGCCGCCACATCTTGTGTCTCTTGTCTTGGCTTGTTTTCTATCGATCGTTTAATGTTCTATTTGCACTTTACTTCATGTACATGTGATTGTTTATATATGGAATATAATAAGGAAAAAAGTAAATTGTTATAAGCATAGAACATACCATATATTAACAAGTATTGTGTTTGATGAGTTGATCATGTGTTGAATGTTGATCCAAACTTGATTTCCCTATTGCTTAGAGCTATAAGAGCATTCAAAAACATTGCTAGATGCTAGGGAAGAAAATTTTTATTTGTAGCAAACTATGCCCATCCATAGGGAAACATAGACACACTCATACTTAAGAGTCTTAGTAGCTAATTATATTAAGATGTGAGATTAACACTACATGAATTTGAGAAAAACAACAAAATAAGTGAACAAGGTTGTAGATTCCATAAAAAACATATAAGTGTTAGTGTCAGCCTTTGCAGCCTTCCTCCAGTGATCAAATATGCTCTTACAAAGTGGTCTCAGAGTGTCAAGGTCAAATTTTGTCATTTCAGTGAGTCTTCAAGCAAAATTTGGTCACTAGGCATTAGGTCTAGGGTTTGCTTTCACTCCTTTCAAAGTTGCCCAAATGTCAGTCTATCTCACTATTCAGCTGAGTCTATCATCATTCAGAAGGTTGTTATCATCATTTTAGGTTCCATTGGGTCATTTTACACCTTGTTCATGCTTTAGTTGCGCCTAGGTAAGGTCGTTTCCCTCTCCTAGGGTTTTGGAGGTAATTTCTCTTGGATGGCCAAATCATTAGCAAAACTTGTGTCCAGATGTTCATACACCTTCCCCTATCCTTCATGTACCTTATTAAACACTTCCCATCACTGAGATCCCCCAAATTCCTCATTTTTACACAAACCCTAGTTTCTTGCCACAACTTGGCAATTTTCTAGGCTAGGCCTGTGTTTTTCCCTTTTGGACCCCTTCCCCTCACTCAATCTATGAGATTCCACTTTCCCTTGCTTCCTAACATACCTCCCTACTTCCCAAAATTTCCCAAATAATTTAGAAGCCCCTTATCCCCTTCATTTCACTTCATTTCGACAAAATTCCTTGTTTCACACATCAAGAAAAGTTTCACTCAAAAGATGTTTCAAAGAAATAAAAGATTAATTTTGAAAAAATGAGAGAGGTTTTTGTCCAAAACAGGCCGAGGAAGAAAAAACTCCTTCACTTTTTACTCAGGTGTCATGGTTTTAGAGAAATGTCAAAAATACAATTGCCTCGGGAGAATTGATGCACCTCTGGAGTGACCTTGGGAAAATCAAATTTTCTCCTAGCTTGGTTGGCCAAATAAATTTTTTTATGAGTCAAAGGATAAATATACAAAAATAGCTTTCCAATGAACTATCATGAGCTCAATTTGGAGTTAAGGAAGGCATTCAAAAGTTGATTGAACAACACTCTGCCTTGAGGTAGCCTCATTTGGCACATTTTGACCAGTCTTGGAAGATTTGATTTTGTACAAGGAAAATTAACTCCCAATTGAAAAATTCTAGTTGAGTTGGAAATTAGACTCAAATACCTTTCCAACGAGCTATCCTGCACCCGATTTTGACACCGGGAAGGCCTCTAAAGACATCCTGCAAAATGCACTATGTAGTTGGGTGCGCGCGGCGCATTGGGTAAGGCGCGCGACGCATCAGGGGCACGCGACGCATCAGGGGTGCGTGGCACATCAGGGAAAAAAATACAGTGTAAAATTACACGTGCGTGGTGCATCAGAGGCACACAACGCGTTGGGTGAGGTGCGCGACGCACTGGGTTTTAAGCCCAAAATTTGCTTGGAAAGGCATCAAATTGCCTCCTCTGCACAAACTTGTAGGTAGGCTCATATTCACTACTTGTTCTTGGTTTTTGAAAGGTTAATGTAATGGGTTAATGATATATTTTCCGTAGAAATCCAAGTTGGAAAACCCTCCTTTTTCAATATAAAAAAGTGTTGTAGGGTTTGGAAACAGTGCATTACCAAAGGTTGTATTCTTCCTCATTTCCCTTTGGCATATTTGGCACTTGAAGACAAAGACATCAGGCCTTTATTCCTCATTTTCAACAAATCAAACATACACTTGGCATAGACTTTCAATACCATGGAGGTGGACAACAACATATCATACAACCAAGATAGAGATTCCATCAATGAACTGCATGCACCAGGAAGACACTAAAACGGCGGAAAAAGCCCGATCCACTCCAAATTTTGGCCGAGGCTTCATTGGCGGGGCACAATACATGATAGAGGGTCTTCACTCTGAATTTGAGCAAATTCGGAGAAAATTTTGTCATTTTGAAATTTTTGGCTTGCAAAACAGGTTTTTTGGCTCAACGCGTAGCGCGCCGCGCGCGACCCATAAGATCGCGAGATCCAAATCACAAATGGCTTGTAGTTTTGGATTTGTCATGATGAATTATACATGCTCGGATATTGCGAAAGAATTTCATCAAGTTCTGGGTGACCAAAAGGCTCAAAAACACCATGAAAATCACCTTTCTGCCACCTTTTGCACTAGCAGGAAGTACCTCCAGGAGAATGCACTTTTGGAGGGGCAAATGGACACCAAATTGGAAACTTCCACTTGGTTTGGAAAGTAGACATCTAGGGCTTTCCCACAAGCCAACCTGAGCTCAATTTGGATGCCAAGAAGTGCCCCAAAAACAGGTGGAAAGGCGCGCGGCACATAGGGCTCAAGCGCCCGACGCACAGTGTTTTTTGGCACAATTTTCATCTTCAGCTCAGGAAATGAAGCCAGTTTGACTAGTTTTGACTTGTGATGTGATTTTTTCACTCCTATTGATGTAATTTGATGTGTATGATGTAATTTTGGCTCATTTTTACTTGTTCTAGAGGATTCATTCACTAAAAGGTGAAAATTAAATGAATGAATCAGTTTCCTAGCATATAGGGGTAAGTTGTTTGACTACCTAGATTTCAGTTCCTTGTTTAGAATTAGTTCAAACAGCTCCTAGAATGATGAGATCGACCCCTAGAGGCAAGGAAAGGGGTTAGGATGGTCTATATGATATAATTTATCAATCATTTTCAGAGGTTGGAGAGGTTGGACACTTGGGATTGCTTTGGCATACTATTGTACATATTTTCTCTGCATTTTTGCCTGAGGAAAGACCAGGGTTTTGCAGCACTGTTTGGGATCCATGTGGCTTTATGTTTTGATAGTGTGCTTCTCCCAATAATTGTAAGTTATTATGTGTATCATTTTCCTTCTCTCACCTTCTGCAATTGAACAAATGAAGTGTTAAGGTAGAATCCATAGATTGTTATGCTCTGCCTTTAAGTTTGTTTAAATTTCCATGTTTTCTTCAGTTTAAGGAGAATCCTTGAGACTTCCTTGCTCTCCTTAGCTCCTCACCAGTCTGATCTACCCATCTCACTTGCTTTAAAGCATCAAAACGATTGCCTTCCTTGCCCCAATCAGATCTCTACAGAAATTGTGCCTCATCCCCGAGCCCAAATTGCCTTTCCCATTGTTTTCAACAAAACCCTAAAAACCCAAAATCAAATCAAACCCCTGCACTTAATACCTAGCCTAAGATCAGTTGCAAATTTATTCGTCTCGAGCCTCATCGATTATCTTTTCCGAGATTGACCCGGAGAGAGCCCTCTCCTGTCCTCGTAGGGCTAGCTACGAGGCTGAGCGTGGTTTGATGTAGCCTTGAGTTTTACCTTATTTCAGCCTAAGGTAGATTTGAGTGCTAACAATAGGTATACACATTAATATATGCGCGGAACATAAATTAAGTGTAAGTGATGAGATACATAAAAAAAATTGTAGATATTATTTCTATTATATGGTTATGGCTTTATCATCATAAACAAAGAGTTGCATGCTTCCATCACATTCATAAAACTCTCATGCAAATCCCTAGTATTGTTTCTCCATCATGTAAGGTAAGGTAGGTTGGTACTTTAATTACTAGTTTAAGAGAGACTTGGCTTAATTTCAACTAGACATTATGCTTTTTGCATCAACTAAAGTGATATAAATCTAACCTTTGAACCTTTCCTAAAAATGTGAGGAAAATAAACCTAAAAAATAATTTGAAGGAAAAAATACTACTTTAAAGACCCACCACCATATTTCGTAGCTTTATAAACAAAAAAACATAAGGTTGATTTATGTTTGATATATTTGAACCATTCAAATATCTTTAATCTCCCATTTGAATAAACACAAATTTTGAACTTATTATTTATTGTTGGTGATGAGAAAGAGAGGGAAAAGAATTTGTGAGGTTGAGGAATGACCTCAAGCACTTCCCCCATATAATGTGAGATTGTTTTTGTAGGTTAAGGTGGATGGATGTGACATGTTTCAAGGATAGAGATTAGTGGAGGCATATGTTGAAAAGTGTACCTAGGTTCGATCGTCATAATGATATGTGTAATTGTGATTTTAATGTAATTGATGTAAAGAAGAAAAATAAAATTATTTTTGTAATGCTTGTCTCATGGGTTTCATGAGCGATGATTTTTATTTTTAGTAATGGCTCCCATTGAGAGCCCTTAGGATTGGTCATAAAGTCAAAGAGAGTCAATGTCATGTATGAAGGACCCTTCTTGGGCATGTTACATTTGTATATGAGTTAATGAAAGAGTCAAATAGCCCTCCAAGACCAAGCTGAAGCATCTAATTCAAGTTGGACTTAAAATAAATAATGAATTTGCTCCAACGATCATGTTGGCTCACCCATTTCTAAAGTCGGCTTATTATGGAGGCTCCAACAACTATAAATAGGGTAGCTCAACCTCATTTTAGATCAAGAATTTCGGTTAAGATCAAGTTTGAAATAAGGAGTGTGAAAGTCATTTGCGAAGGAGCCTAATCATCAATGGAGAGAGAAGTCTTTGTCATCATTTTGGATTATGTTGACCTCACACATGCGAAGAAAGGACTACCTCCATCGCTGAAGAGGTCGAATTATTGCAGTCCCATTGGAAGGTCAAGACAAGGAGAAAACAAAGGTGTATATCAAGCCAAGTTGTCAAGGAAGTTTCCTCTATCCTAAGCGAAGGTATCAAGAACATTTTCTAGAAGAAGAAACCAGGGTTCCTTAATTAGGGTCTAAGATTGCAAACCTAATTCAAGGAGGTCGAAATAAGTGAAGATCTGAAGCAAAAGGAAGTTGAAGTTGAAGAGAAGCCGAGAAGGAGGAAGGAGAAAAAGGGTGACTATTGTTGGCTAAGGATTGGATTAAGGAATCTTTGTGTCTTGGTTTTGGTATTCATCAATTGAAGTCCCTATAAGAAGAAGAATGTGTTCAGGTTTTCCTCTCAAGTGGGAGAGGTTTTGGCCCTAGTTGGTAGCCTATATTCCGTGTCTCTTGTCTCTTAATGGTTTATGCATTGATAGTTGTTCGATGAAAAATAACACTATACTAATATAAGTAAAAGAAGATCCTAATCTAAGAATTAAAAAGCATTCATAAGCAATGATCAAAAGAAGAGAAATAACGTAATCTTGATGCCCTAGACATCTCAACAACATCAAGATGCTTTCTCATTTTGTTGTACATTACTTGGGTCTAACATATTGATGTCAATTGGTTGTTTAGATTATGGGGTAAGTAGGGTAGTGCAAAATGTGTCTTTCACATCATAATAAACACATGTGTGCTCAACTAAATGTACTGGTATTGAATAATAAAAGGATATTTTTATACAGTTTCATAGTTACTCAATGTAATGCAAGTGCAAAAATTCTATGGTTTGAGGCATTAAAGTGTATAGCCATGGGGGGTTGAAATTTACCCAACATATCTCATTGATGTAATGCTAGGGATGCATTCTCACTTTTAGGTTTTGGTGGATGCAACCACTCATGGGTTTTTAAGGTTTTGTGTTATATTTGATGGCATGGTTTGTTTCATTCGTACATGTTAGGAATAGGGTTCATAAAGGGAAGCATAATCTTGTTTGTGTTCTTTTCTACTCAAATCATTTAATATGGATAAAGTTGAATCCATACACATGGGCGATAATTTTGTGGCACAATGTATTGGCAAAGGTATATGGGAAATGATTTTTTAAATTGAAAATCACTTTTTAGTAGAGAGTTTAAATTAAAATAGCCCTTTTTTCTTTGAGAGTTTAGATTTAAATCGTGATTTTTTTCACCAAAATTTAGGGAGAAACTTGGAATTTAAGATATTCTATAGGAAAAAATAATTTCGGTCACAACTCTTGTTTATATGTGAACCTTGGGCTAAATTACCCCTCTTTGTTTTAATTTTTCAATAGAAAACACTTTGATTTCACCTTGCCATGTGGGGTATATTTTCTCCGAAAAGCCTCAATGATGCTTTGTGGGGACATATTATACTTGTAGTGTTTGATTTTGGTGGATGTGAACACATGTAGGTTATTTATAGGGTTTTTGTATACGATGGGTTAAGCCATTGTTACATTTTGTGGGTAGCTTTTGGGGTCACAACCATAAATGCCATGATAAAGTTTCCAAAAGAGAGGAATAATCTTGTTTGCAAATGCAAACTTTTGTGACTTTTCTTCTCCCATTTTCTTAGTATGGGTACACGAGTGAATCCATATTAATAAATGTTTTTGATGAAGGTTTTTTAGCAACAAAAAAATAATCTTTCAATTGAAAAATGTAAAATATTATCAACTTTTTGTTGAGATTTTAAATTATCCCAACCATTTTTTGTTCTAGTTCAAGATTAACTCCAAACTCCATTTATTATTGATACAAATTTTGGAAGTGGGAAAAGCATTTTTATTAAAAATGTCTTTTCAACCAAAAAAACTTGTTTGTATCTATAGAAGAGGTTAGTTGCACATCTTTATTATAAAACTTTTTTGATTTTCTTCCCACATGACTTTTATTTTTCACCCAATCCATAATCGTTTTGTCTTTTGGAGCATTTTTTGGGACCTTGTCATCTTGTGTAGAGAGTTGTTTTAAGATTATCCCATCCTTTCTATCCCTAATTCATCATTGTTTTTCACTTTTCAATTGAGATAAGTTCATTTTTATTTATTTATTTTTGATGTTATTTTAATTTATGAAAAAATGAAATGTCATTTCAAAAGTACAAATATTTCTTAAATTTCCTTAAATCACCACAAACAAAAACCTTGAATCAATTTTAAAACAAACAAATTAACTAACTTAATCACACATTTGCATTTTTTTAGTTTTAATCAATTAATTGTTTTTTTTTTTTCATTTTATAAAATTTTATTATGAAAATATGATTTCAATACACAAAATGCCATGGAATTTTGTTAAATCACATAAACAAAAACCTTAAACTATTTTTTCACTCACTTTCTTTGCTTCTCTTGGTGAGCATATTTGCATAGATTTAGTTTTTATTTATTTATTTATTATTTTTCTTTCATTTTTAATAATTTTTTAGAAGCAAAAATATTGCTGGAATTTCATTAAGCCTTGAACATATCAATTTTTACATTCATAAGAATAACAGTGGTACAACAAATCATCCCTAGCAATGAAAATGCTAATGTTGACTTTATCCCCTACATGACACTCACAATTACACATTTAACAAACTTGAGACTTTCAATTTCACACTTACATAATATTATCTTCAGGCTTATCAACTTCTCAATTAAAGCAAGGTTGATGTCTTGTAGGTGGTCAACTTTGTAAAAACAACTACCCATAATTGTTGGAGTCCCATAGAATCATTATGTTTATGACTAATCAACCAACAAAAACCAAAGCGATAGGGTTCACATGGGAAGATGATCATTAGTGTAGTTAGAAATGAAACACTTCATAGAGCTATGATTCTTATTCAAGAATTGGAGGAATTCCCTTCACCAATATGGTAAGCATTGGATCACATAGAATGCTAGTCACCATTGGTACCCTTTCTTATTGCAAAATTACATAGATATCTAATACAATAATACTCTATCAATGAAGAGTGGGTGTCCACTCATATTTCTACTTGTTCAGGTTTTGGTGGGCTAGAGTTTCACATTTTTCATTTCAAAATTATTGTTACCATTTCCATGATGGTAATATATGGCATGCTATACAAAATGCAGGATGTGGTTTCACTCCCTATCATTATTTTTGCATTGATGACATGCAATTCATTGAGGTAAGTTATCCTCATGGAGAAAATGTCATCATCACCATGAGAAAAACATCAAGTCAAAAGCCTAAATCAGCCTATTTTAACCATTATGATGCATAAAATGTGCTTTGAGATGTTGCCTAGTTGTTGTGAAACCACACTTCCTCAAACAACACTTGCTAGTAACTACTCTTATTTTCCCAAGTTCTTAATTTAAATAGCTTATTAAGTTGCTTTCCTCTCTTTTCTGTTTGTTTTTTTTCTATTATTTATAATGTTTTTCTCCCTACATTTTCCGCTTTTCCCTTCGTTAGGAATTTGTCTTTGCTACTTGATCCCATAATCACCAAAGAGAGCCTTGGTAAGATGAATTAAAAGATTTGATGATAAATTGAACATTTTTTTTACAAAGTTGGCTCTATCAAATAAATAGATTCACATGACTACATTTGGGGTTAGTATTCAATGTCTAATCAACTTTATCAATATCAATTTGACATTAAAACATGCGTTGAATGAATGTTATAGAAACATTGAGCATGAATTATCTTTGTTTTGATGTTTATGACATCGATTAAATATAGAGTAAGCTATAGAATCCACTATATTTTATTCAATGTAATGGATTGAAATGTTAGTTAAGAGATGTCTTGCCTATATCTTTTCGACATTTGTAATGTTACTTAATCTTTTATTTATTTATTTACTCTAGATATACATCGATTACTCAAATGTTTATTTGATATTTGTACTATCATTAAGTATTTTTTCTTGGATTAAAATAACTACATGTTAGGCAATTGAGGTGAATTTAATGTGGAAATGTTGCTTAATTGATTTCAAGAATACCACTTGGCACAGGGTAGGTTCCTCATCACTAGTCGTTGACATGTAACATGCCCCATTGATGGGCCAAAGAATTTAGCAATGATATTGAACACCTTAGTTATGAGTTTAGATTGTCAACTCGGGCACATGGTTTGACAAAGTACTATGGAATATGTGTGAAAACTACATGAAGACACTTATCTAAGGAGTAGAAGACATGTTAGCCCTAAGTATGCAATACTGCATCAATGGAAATACTAAAAGGTACTAAACAATATTCAAAGTAAAGTTGTAAATTGAATGAGTGAAAAGAGCTATAAAACATAATTTGATATAACCTATTAATCGAAGGACAACCCTACTTAATTTGTCAAAAATGAGAGATGAAAAATTTCTACAAACCCAAGTAAACGTAACTAAGTTGTTCTACTATAGTGTAGAAGGAAACTTATTGCAAAATATACTTAAATCTTCTTAAATTATCCTATTGATAATAGAGTTTACTAGATTAACCTGCTACAAAGCTAAAACAAAGCATTAGAAATTAAAGATATTTTTTTTGGAAGTGACTTGTTGCAAATATGAAGAAAATAGAATTAATCCTAAAGCCTCCTTATCAATGACATAATACCTTGAAGTTTGCTTGAAATTACACGATATAATTTGCAGTAGGAAAAGAAGATTAGTGGTAGAAAATGATGCATAATGTAAAATGGAAATAACATTAACATAACATATCTGAAATGAAGTGAATGTAACAACAACACAATTTTTTTTTATTCAACCTTTTGAGTGGTCCCTAGCTAAGGATTTAAAGCAAACTTATAAAGACTACCAAAAGTATGAAATTTGGAAGCAAACATTCTACGTTAGAACACTAATCCATGACACAATACATTCTCTAAGAGTTTGAATTCATTATCTCTAGGAGAATTCATAATTATCAAACTTAAATAAGAATTGCTAGGGCTATCTCATAGCTCCTATTTATCATACAGATTACGACATCAAATCATTGATTAGTGAGCACATGTTCATAGGACCCCTATAATTAGGGGTCTATGTTCTAGGGATCAAATCCATTTGTAGGTTTCCTTTCTCAATCAACAATTCAAATGAATATGGTGCTGGATTTGGTTCCTTTGGTGATTGAAGACTTGTCAAGAATTTGAGGTTGTTGAAGGGACACAATCCCCCTTTTCTCTTGTTAATTTGGAAGCTTAGGGAAAAATTCCCTCATTTGGATAGCCTTCATCATCCAGAGAAGACCCTCTTTTCCCTTGGAAGAGTTTAATTCAGTCAAGGAAAAATATATTTTAATGTGAATACTTGCAAGAGCACAAAACTACAGGTTGGCCTAAAGGACAAATTGGCTCTCCAAGGAAGCATATAAATACAATTCAAGTCAACCTCATTTGGTATCACATCACTCATCCATTCTTCTCTCTCTCCTCTTGTGATTGGTTCTTACATTTGAAATTGTAGGCCTCTCTCTTACATGTGCAAAGAAAAGGAAGGATAAATATGAAATTTTGCATTGACTTCTGTTTGGGACAATTTTACTAGCTTGTTGATCATCTTTGACTTATCACTTTGACTTGGTTTGACTAGTTTTGGATCTGTTTAAGGAGGCCACATTATTTGGCTCAAAATTTGAGGAATTGTGGGCACTTTGGCTTTTGTTGATCTTAGGCTTTGATTGTAGATTTGGAAAATATACTTTCTCTCTCCGTTGACTGGGTTTGACCATCGATTTTGGGATTGTCTTCACTGATATTTGACTAGCTTGGAGGCTGGCACTTTGACCAAAACTTTTGGAGGCTTGTTCAATGTTGACTAGAGGATTGGTTAGGTTGTCATTTGTTATTGTTGACTACTATTGAATTTGATCAAATTTGACTTGGAACGTATTTGACTATTGGCTCATCATTTGGATATTGGTTGGTTCATTTTGTTGGATAGTCAAATAATTTAATTTGACTCTTGATTAGTGAATTAGATCATTGTACTCTCCCTATTGAAATTTTTATGAGAATTTAATAAGAAGAATAATTTGAAAGGGTTTTCCCCCTTGTTGGGTTTTTCCATGGTATTTGACCAAATTTGGTGTCTCCTATTATTGCTCTTGATTGCCTTCTACTATACATTGCATTTACTATTCTATCTACAGTTTCTATTGATCATTGGAGAAACGAATTGGGCTGAAGTGATTATAACAACATAGAACAATGGAAAATTAACATATTATTAGAACCAAGGTGAAGACAAGCCTAAGGATATGAGAGACAAAAGAAATCATCTTTGGAAAAAGCTGAAGGAACTTATTTGACGTTGTCAAGATGTCTAGCTCTTACTTTAATGATTCTGAGAAGTTGGGTGACTCATCAAAATTTGTTGTTTGGAATATTAGGTTGGAAGCGATATTGGATGAAAATAATATCTTGGAATATGTGGAATGAAAATCATTCTCGCACCTTCGGAAAATGGTCCTATTACTACCAAATCGAAGTACAAGAGAAGTGAGATCAAAGGTAAGAAAATTATCATTGATGGTTTGCAATATCATTTACTTTTTTATGTTTGAAACTTGAAGAAGCTTAAGTATATTTATGACAAGTTGGTTGGGATGTACGGGTCAAAAAATTGAATCACATCCTCTTCTTGAAAAATAAACTCAAAGAGATGAAGATGAAAAAGTGGGAATTTGTGCAAGTCTATGTCATGAGGGTATCCTGCCTAAGGAATCAATTGCAGAATGCAGGACAACCCATATATGATAAAGAGCTGGTGATAGTGTCTCTTCAAGGTCTTCCTCCTATTTGGGAAACCTTGATTACTACTATAAGCAACAACAACGTACTCTTGACATTTGATGAGCTCGTTGGTAAATGTACTAAAGAAGAGACCAAGACGATTGCTAGAGGGAAGATTCAAAAGCATGAAGAAGAAGAGCCCTTTACATTTTCTGCTCAAGACAAGAAGAGAAAAGGAAGAGGAAGACCATTTGAATTAAATGACTTCAAGAGAAGAGGAAGTAGAATTGAATGCTTTAACTACCACAGGCATGGTCATTATGGTCGAGAATGTCTGGAAAAGATAAACGATTCAAGGTCCAACTACAACAACAATCGAGGCTTCAATTCGAACATGTTCAATAATAGAATAAGAGGATATGATCGAAGAAGAGGAGATGGTAGAATAAGAAGGGATTATAGAAGAATAAGAGATGCTCCTGATGATCATGAAGAAGGTTGGTGTCCTGAAAAGAGGTCAAAGAACTCCATGTATGAAAATAATACAATTTCTAGTCAGTCTGAATATATTCTTATTTCTACTCTTTCTAGTTCTTCCCCTTCAAATTCGTATGATATCTAGTTGGTAGATAGAGGGGCTTCTAGAAATTTCTCAAAATACTGGGAAGTCCTCTCAAACCTAGTTGGGAGGGATAAAAATTTGGAAATCATCCTTGGCGATAACACTACTTATCCTATGAAGGGTTTTGGTGACGTTAAATTTCATTTGGACTTTGGTGAATCCATTCTTCTTCATGATGTGATGTATGTTCCGGGACTAAAGAAGAACTTGGTATCTATATCTTCCTTGAAAGCTAAAGGGATGAGAGTAGCCTTAATAAGAGGAAAAGTCCTCACTTGGCCTATGGAATCTCATATGTGGGATGCTTTTCCTTGGGATATAGAATTGAAGGACCCTATAGATTCAATGGAAGACCTTTGCTGGAAATGGTCCATGACATCAATCATCAAATTTAGTTATGGCACCAAAGGTTGGCACATCTACATTATGAAGCCCTATTGAAATTAAAGAAGTTGGTTTCTAGGATGCCTAATGTTCAAAATAGTCATGATGGAGTATGTTCGGGATGTGCCAGTGGAAAGAAGACGAGGGAACCATTCCCCTCTAGCAAGAACAAGACCAATAGTATTCTTTGACTCATCCATTATGATATATGTGGACCCATGCCAATGCAATCTCTTGGTGGTCATCTCTATTACATAATATTTATTGATGACTTCTCCAGAAAGACAGGGATATTCTACTTGAAGCACAAGGATCGGGAATTTGGTATGTCCAAGGACTTCAAGGCACTGATAGAATATCAAATAGGGAAGAAGATCAAGGTCTTCACATATGGAAATGGTGGAGAATACACGTCAAATGAGTTTGTTGACTTTTGCAAGAAGGTTGGAATCAAGAAGGAAACTATTGTACTTTATAATCCCAAGTAGAATGGAGTGGCCAAAAGAAAGAACAGGTCCATCATGGAAGCTTCTTGAGTTATGCTACATGATCAAAAGTTTCCTAAGTTCCTCTAGGGAGAAGCTACAAATACTATGGTAAATGTCCAAAACAGGTTTCCTCATCAAGCTTTGGATAACAAGACTCCCGAAGAAGTGTTCACAAGTGTGAACCCTGATGTTCAAAATCTCAGGATATTTGGTTGTCCCGTATACTTTTATGTGCTGGAGGATAAGAGGAATGAGATGGAAGTCACCAGAAAGAAAGGTATGTTTGTTGGATATTGTGAAAATTCTAAAGCATTTAGAATATATATATATATATATATATATATATAGTCAAAGTAAGATCAAGTTTAGTAGGGATGTAACTTTCGATGAACATGCTTTCCTTGGAAAAGCAATAGATCTTCCTTCGCCTTCTCCTGAGAAGAAAGATGATGATATGGACCTACTAGAAGGTCCTTCTCTGCCTGAAATAGAGAAGGATATTTTTGATGATCCCATGGAACCTATGGAACCCTTGGATTCTAATCTAAGTAATCCCCTTGTCAGGAAGAGACCATTATGTCTTCATGATACATTATAGGATGTTGAGAGACATGTTCCTGCGTAAGGGACCTTTAGAGAAAGCAAGAAGCCATGTCATTACCAGGGATACGTTGTAGCTATGAGCTTCATTGTATAGGTTGAACCTCCCACTTTCAAAGATGTAGTGAAAGAGCGAGTTTGGAAGGATGCCATGGCTGAAGAGTATGAATTAACTATGAAGAATGATGTTGTTCCAAGACCTAAAGAAAAGTTTATCTTATATTCAATGTGTTTATACAAGATTAAGTATGGAGCTAATGGAAGCATTGAGAAGTATAAAGTAAGGTTTGTGGCTAGAGGTTTCTCCTAGAAAGAGGGAGAATATTACGATGACATATTTTCACCTATTGCTCGCTACACCACCATTTGATAAATTGTTGCGCTTGCTACTAGTCAAGGGTGGAATCTTCACCAGATAGACATGATGACCGTGTTTCTTTATGGCATACTACAAGAAGAAGTATATGTTGAGAAACCTCAGGGATTTTAAGTGAAGGACAAGAAGACTCATGTTTGCGGGTTGAAGAAATAACTATATGGTTTGAATCTAGGCCCCAAAGCTTGGTATACCCACATTGACGGTTACTTGATGAAGCTTGGATTCACGAGAAGCGGTGTTGAACCTAACCTCTACTTTAAATTGGTCCAATATATGCCTTTGTTTTTTGTTTTATATGTTGACAATCTATTCTTGACAAGTATTGAGCCTTTGATGCTCAAATGAAAGAGGGAGATGACCTAGGCATAATACATTGTTGTTAGCATGGCTAGCTATGAGACAGTGTGGTTAAGGAATCTCTTTGGAGATATGTTTGAACAGGTTCTAGTTACGACCATGATATATTGCAAAAACAAGAGTGGGATCCGATTGGTAGAGAATCCCATATTTCATGACAAGTCCAAGCATATTGAGATTAGGTGTCACTACATTCGAGATATGGTGCAGAGAGGAGTAGTGATACTCCATCACATTTCAATTGATGAGTAAATAACATATATACTCACCGAGTCTTTGCTAAAAGGGAAGTTCTTGGTCTTTAGAGAGCAACTTGGATTGATGGATGTGGCCCTCCTAGGCAAGGGTCCCAATTGATCAAGAACATTGCACATGAGTGGGATCCGATTGGTAGAGAATCCCATATTTCATGACAAGTCCAAGCATATTGAGATCAAGTATCACTACATTCGAGATATGGTGCAGAGATAAGTAGTGATACTCCATCACATTTTGATTCATGAGTAAATAACATATATACTCACCAAGGCTTTCTAAAAGGGAAATTCTTGGTCTTCAGAGAGAAACTTGGATTGATGGATGTGACCCTCCTGGGAAAGGGTCCCAACTGATCAAGAACATTGTGCATGCTCTTCCCCCTCTATTGAGATCCCAAGGTGAGGAATGGAGCAATAAGGGATCTTGGGGTTGAGGGAACTCTGGACAATAGGATAGGATGTGATCCTTACCCTTGTGGTAAGTCAATCTTTCTTGTTGTCATTTTGATAGAGTATACTCCTAGTTGGAATCTTACCCACAATTTGGGCTTGTTGGGATTGGTTCTCCCCATCTAGCCAATGGGTTGAGGTGACTTGAGATAGGGTCTGATCTTTACCCGGCCAGGTAGGTCGATCATGCTCAAGTCTTAGGATGTAGGTGTTCTACCACTTAACTCTTAAGGGTCTATATGGAGGATCAATGGACAATAGGAAAGAGTGTGATCCTTGAGTCGATCTTGCCTATTGTCACTAGATGATAGGATAGAGTGTGATAGTTAAGTAAATATCGCTTATTATCACAGGTCAATAGGATAAAGTGTGATCCTGTCCCTTGCAGTAAGTATATTGATAGAGGGTGGTAGCTTTATCTCTCCTATGATGTCAAATTATTCTTCTAGATTTGGTAGTGTTCAACAAATGAGTAGAGATGAGCAGAGGCCACATTTGACTTGATGATGATGGGACATTTGAGATGAGACATATGTTGCACTTAGAAATTTCTCCCTAACTGATAGGGAGTGTTAATTTGGTAGCTTAGGGATAAATTCCTTCATTTGGACAACCTTCCTTATCTAGAGAAGACCCTCTTTTCCCTTGGAAGAATTTAATTCGGTCAAGGAATAATATATTTTTAATGTGAAAACAGACAAGTGCACAAAATTACTAGTCAGCCTAAAGGAAAAATTGTGTCTCTAAGGAAGCATATAAATACAATTCAAGTCAACCTAATTTGGTATCACATCACTCATCCATTCTTCTCTCTCTCCTCCTTTGAATGGTTTGTACATCTAAAATTGCAGGTCTCTCTCTCATGCGTGTGAAGGAAAGGAAGGACAAATCTGAAATTCTACATTAACTTCTATTTGGGACAATTTGACCAACTCGTTGACCAATTTTGACTTGTTACTTTGACTTGGTTTGACCAATTTTGGATCTATTTGAGGAGGCCGCATTCTTTAGCAAAAAAATCAAGGAATTTTGAGCAATTTGATTTCTGTTGGACAACAAATTTTCTCTCTTCGTTCACTGGGCTTGATTGTGGATTTTGTGATTATTTTGACTAATATTTAACGAGATTGGAAAGTTTCATTGATTAGTAGTTTGACTTAAACTTTTGGAGGGTTGTTGACTATTGACTAGAGGACTGGTTAGGGTATCATTTGGTGTTGTTGACTGTTGTAGATTTTAACCATATTTGACTTGGAACATATTTGACTATCAACTCATCATTTGGATATTGGTTGGTTGATTTTGTTGGATAGTCAAAGAATTGACTTTGACTCTGTTGACAGTTTCGGAAATTCGTCAACCAAAGGGGTCTCTCTAGTATGAAGTCCCAATTAGACCTCACACCATTTGGAGTAGGAACCCCAATTGGAAAATCATTAGAGAAATTTTAAGGTCTAAAATGGGCCTCAAAACAAAAATGTACAATAAAAATAAAATTTATAAGAACCAATAGGATTCAAGATGATGATGTCAACCATGGGAGATGATTCACCATTTTTGGAGTAAAAAGGTAAAACGATTAAAAAATAAAATAAAAATAAAAAATAAAAAAACTACTTTTCCAATTCGTATTTCAACTTATCTCCTTGTGATTTTACTCAAATTTTGAGCAAAATCACTCATTGGATGAAAAATTTAATTCCTTATCAAAGTAGGGCCCATGTTACATAATTTCGATGAAGCTTGCTACATGAAAAATGAGAAATACATGAAAAAATGCAATCATGTTTTTTGTGTGGTAGTGTCCATCAAAAATATGCAACATGGGTACTCCTTGGATGAGGAATTAAATTTCGCATCCATCGAGTGCTCCCACTCAAAATTTAAGTAAAACCGTAGGGAGATAAGTTGAAAAATTAGTTTTTTCTTTTTTCCCTCTAAAATTTGATGATGTAATCTAATCATATTTTATTATTTCCATTATTATTTTATAATATTCCTTAGGAGCCCCATTTTAGACCACAAAATTTCTCTAATGAAGGTCAATTTCCATTATCCTTAGGAATTTGCATTGACTGCAATTATCAACATAAGAGATTATGCAAACAATATTTGAAGAAAGCAAGTTGACATTGTGAGACATACAATTGCAATGTATACAAGGTGCTTTCACAGCAAGGAAAGAGAGAGTGAGCCTCTAGAAGAAAATTAATATTACTATCCTAAAATATACACAAGAGATCATGAAAGGATCATTTGTTAACCTGCAAAGTAGTTCACAAGATAACAACGATCATAAAAGCAAGTAACAATGCACATTTAATAAGATGCATACCAAAGCCAACGAAATAGTTCATTTTCATTACTATGTGTTAACATAAACATGCACCACAAACGATGAAAGAATAGTCTCACAATAATTCACTACATATGCATCAAAGTTAAAGTCGAGCTTCATATATTAAGTGAAAGTCCCAAAATACACAATTACAAAGCTACCATACTAGCCCCAATAGTGGAACATTAAGTCACTACTTTCTCCTCCAAAGAAATATATTCTCTCATATCCCAAGCTAGAGAAGGCAAGTTGAAAAGTACAAAGTCCAAAGTCCCTTTACTTGAGCTATGAGGGTGTATTTATAACAAATGAGGTGATTCTCCACCTCCCATGTGACTCTTGACCTCCCTCATGACTCTTGAGCTTCTACCATGACTTTTCAAATTCCTACATGACCTTTGAGATTCTATATGACTTTAGAACTATATAGTGACTCTTCATATTCCATGTGGGACCCTTGGGATTCCACACATTTTACATTTTATCATCTTTATGGAAATTACATAATTACATTCCACAAATGATGTGGACAAATACATTGACTCATATGACTTTGTAATGACACTATGAGAAGCCATAACTTGGTGATGGTGGCATAAGACTTCATTTCATCAATGCCAAGTTCTTCTCCTTGCTACTATGAATTTAACTTCTTCATGATGGATCTTCACTTGTTTTGCATCTTCACCCTTCAAAGGGTCTAGATGAGTGTCAGAACCTTCCAAGTCAACATGAGTTTCCATCCTTTTATCTTGCTCCAATATTCCTTCATATCTTTCATGCTGGTTCTTCCTTTTGCTCCTTCTTTGCAAGTGCTCTCTTGTAGCCTTTCCTTAAGGACCTCCCTTGAGGATGACCTTTCCATGTTGCAATGATAATACTTGCAAATCAAGTCCACTCATGACAAGACAACATCAGTTCAAAAACCACCTATTCTACCTTTACTAGCGCTTGCAAGATGTTGATTGTGATAAGGCAACAGATAATGTTTTGAGAGCATGGGGTAGACCATTACGCATTTGAGGGCTATAGGGACCTAGGGATGACCACACTGTCATCTGGAATTGCACAATGATAAATTAGGGAAAGATTATCAACTTTATATGTAGTAGGGAAGTCTAGGAGACAAGGTAACGGGCTTACTAGTTGAGAATGCACAGTGCTCAAGGAAGAGGAGGCCAAGATTGCACAATTGAGCATCATAGGGACTAAGAGATGAGACCATTGCCTACTGGAACAATGAAATATACAGTAGGAGGAAAGATAAGAGAATGTACTGCATAGTGAGGGGTTTCATTCAGTAAGAGGGATAAGACTAGCCACTGTAACTGCACAATGCATAGTGATTGAGGAGCATATTTTGAGGATTACGTAGTTGAAGGTTTCAGTGACCTATAGGTGACCCATTTTTCATTAGAAAAATGCAATGCGCAGTAGGAGGTCCCTCATATGAAGGGATTTCACAAGTTAGGGAGGTAGGGAATCATGGTTGCACACTGTAACTGTGCAATGCATAATAGTTGAAGAGGAGGCTTGGGAGATTACACAGTTGGTAAAGTTAGTGACACAAGGAGGCTCCACTATCCTCTGCAAATGTGAAATACATAATTCATGGAAAGATAGGACAAGGTACTACGTAGTTGAGGGAGTTAGTAATGGAGTGAGGCAGGCTTGCTCACTATGATTGTGTAATGCACAATTCTAGAAGGATTGAGGTAAGTGATTGCATAGTTCAGTAAGTCAAGGAATGAGAGAGGCTTATTTGTTTATTAATATTGCACAGTGTGTAGCGGAAGCCTAACTTAGAAATTATTTCACAATTTGTAGATGTAAGAGATAGGGATTAGGCATTAGAATTGCTTAATGCACCTTTCTTGGAGGTAGAGACTACACAATGTGTAGTCCCAGGAGGAAAGGATGCTTCACTGTGACTTAAGACTGCAAAATGCATAGTTCTAGGAGGGAAAACAATTGACAAGTTGCATAGATAGTGAAACCTATGATAAATGAATGATTGTGGGATCAGTGAGACAAGAGAGAAAAATACATGAAAACAAGTCCTGGAATAGTGATACACTCTTATAACATCAATACAAGCCAATAGAATGCACATTACCCAAAATCAAGATGCATATCTTGAATCAACAACAAAGCGACACTTATTTCTAAGTGGATAGTTGAAATGTAGCTTTCCAACACTTGAATACATGTTACGTCAGGAAAGTCGACTACAACCAAAAAGTGCACTAAGTTGTGGGAATGTGTCTAGCACATATTCTTATGACATATAAGATCAACTAATGCATAGGAGTGCAATAGAGCTACCTCTAGTTGTGAGATAAAGTGCAACACATGCAAGAGTACAAATAATTAAAAGCGACACTTGTGACAATAATAAAAAATGAAAACGACACTTGCAAAAGCTAAAGAAACTGAAAGCAACACATACTACAATGAAGAGAATGCAAAAGTGACACTTTTGAAAGTGAAAGAAAACACAATCGATAATCACAAAAGTGAAAGTGACACTTACGAAAGAAAAAGGTGCGTAAAAGCGACAATTGAGAAGACTCATTGGAATGATGATACCATTTCTACTACAAGTGAGAGAGACTGTCAAACATTGTTGTGCATTGATTGTTAACTTGGATTACACAGTCACTATCTTAAGAACTGTTGGTAGGGACTATGCGGGGTCTATGAGTTTTTCAATGATTATTACCAAGGATTGTGTAATCACTATTAGTAGTGGTTGCACATGATTTGTTTCTAGAGGTTGCACAAGCATTGCAAACATTGACTACTAAGCTTGCAAGAAAGAGGTATGCTTGTGAATGCATTGAAAGCTAAGCATGAGTAAGCAAGTGACTTTGACAATTAGAATCTCATAGGAAAAGTATCAATCAATCACGAAGTGACCATGAACAACTTGAGGTGACAAATCATGAGATCATAAGTACGCTCCAAAATTCAAGTGTAAGAAAAATTTTGGAGTGTGTTTGTCGTAGAAACAACAAACTATTGATTAGTGAATTTGATCATTGTACTCTCCCTACTAAACATTTTATGACAATCTAATAAGAAGAATAATTTGAAAGGGTTTTCCCCCTTGTGGGGTTTTCCCTTAGTCTTTGACCAAATTTGGTGTCTCTTGTTATTTATATTGATTGTCTTCTACTATACATTGCATTTACTGTTATATCTACAATTGTTGTTGATCATTGGAAGATTAATTTTTTTTGAAATAAATTGATAATTGAAGAAAATAATTGGGCTAATGTGATTGTAACAACATAGAATAGTGGAAAATTAACATATATTATGTGATACTATTGAAGGTTCTCCTTTAACTTCAACCTACTCAATCCATAGTTTAGTGCATCCTTATATATGCAATGAAAGAATCAAAAGCATAAGTAAAGTGGGATACATTATAAACTCAATCATCCAAAACCTTACATTAACAATCAGTTACACAAAATCCAACATTTTTATATTAATAATGGTCAAGAGAGGTCTCATGAAGTATAAAGGTGATTAATATATCTTAGAAATGAGCCTCATGATACAACAATTGGGAGGCCCATCGTCATCCCCCAAATTTATCTTTTTTCACACTCTTGTGCAAATGAAAATGACAACATAGGTACTTTTCTTTCCTATATTTCTAATTTTTGTTTTTCAATATTTACATGCATTCCTTAAATCATATGCCACAATTGGATAATGGAACCCTTAGCATGGTATCCAATATCTGTCTTCACCTTCATCCACTCTTCCATTTCCTTCTCTTCATCTAATACTAAGGTTTCTATAGGGTGTAGACGATAAGGAGGTTGAAACTAAGTCGATTGAGTTCGGCCCTCAATGATTTGTTGCAAATATAGACCCTAGATAGGGTAGATTGCAAGTTGTTAAAGAAATGAGGTTCAACCCTCTTGAGGTCATTAGGTAATGCTTTCCATCTTCTCTGGCATGCTTGGGCTACTTCTTCCCTTGAAATATGGATTGTATTCTCAAGATGAGAAATTTCCCCTCATTGCTTTTCATCTAGGATAGGAATAAGCTCCAAATTAGATGTAAGGATCATATGATTGTTAATGGCCTTTTCTTTGATCCATAAGGGGATTTTTACCTCTTATTCTCTATACTTTTGTAGTTCCACTATTGTTAATTCATTATTTTGATGCATAATTCTCTTAGATGAAAATTCCGTTACATATGGATTGATGGTCCATTTGTAAGGGCAAGGTTAGGAAAACTTGTGCAAGTAAAATTCACACAGCTATGCCTATCTTCTTCATTGATTTCCTAAAATTTGTTAATAAACTCCTTAAGGGTGTCCACACTTGTTAAATTTAGGTATGTTCTATGCTGGAGAAATTTATTTAATTTCTTTTCCATATTAGCAATCACATAAAAAAAAGTAAACTGCAGATAGAACATAAATATAAATTGCAGAAGACAAGCCAAGACAAGAAGACACAAGATGTGGCACAAGCTAGGGACAAACCCCACAATGTGTGGGGAAACCCTTTATCAATTCTTCTTTTATGTTCTTCAAAGTTCAGCAAAGAAAGAGAGAGAGAGACATCACATTTACAATAGAAGTCAACACTTTGACTTATCTAGATCTAGCATAGATCATTTGTTATAACGATGAGATCAGTTGAAGACATTATGCTTCAACTGATTCTCCAAGGTGACTCCTTCACCTATCATCATTCTGCATCTCGTCCATTTGCTGCACCTGAACATGTAGCACCATCGTGCTGCCCATGATCATTGTGCTGCTCACACATCATGTTGTCCACGACCTCATACATCATGCTACCCATGTGTTATGCTGCTTCATGATGCTGCCCATTCATTATGTGGTGTTGCATCCAAGTATCACTGAGGTGTTCTCAACATCATGGATCTGCACCTCTCTGATGTGTACATAATGACTATTATGTTGCTCTTATTATACAACATCACATTGCTACCCCAAATCAACAAGTATGCTAAGAATGATAGGTCTAGTCTTTTCATTGTAGTATACTCTTTTAGTATGGCTGTGAGGTTAGTACTGTTGTAGGGTTTCATTGATCCCATTCATGGAGGTGAATATCACCAAGGAGGTTACATAGATGAAACCCGAGTTTTTTTCCTCTCGTTATAGCATATACATGTGCCCAAATGCGAAGTTCTGTATCTCCTAGCGAGAACAGATCTCATAGTTGTGCTTAGATGTCTCCATTTATAGCATTGTAGGAGTTTTGTTGATGGAGTCTTCACTAACTGCAATATTAGGGCTTTCTAAGCTTGCTAAGCTTTCATGGATATACTTGCATTGATCATCCTCATCAGCAGCGTGGATATAATTGCATGGATCATACTCATTAGTAGCGTGGATATACTTGCATGGATCATCCTCATCAGTAGCGTGGATATACTCATGACTGTGTACGACGACATGGTATATTATATGAATGCCCAATATATATATTCAGTGTAGATATTTCCAGCATATATACATGATGCGTTGTATGGATTCCATATTGCGTATATATATGTGGTTTCATATAATGTGGTTCCATATTCATATGACATGAACAACATTTGATATATAACATGAACAACATTTGATATATGAACAATGTTTAATATATGAACAACGTTTAATATATGAACAATGTTTAATATATGAACATCATTTAATATAGGAACAACATTTGCATACATATCTCACCATGAACAAACCTACGCTATCTGCGACATTTTCATCACGTTGATTGTTGCTTCAATCTAGACATTGCCAAGACTGTGTTTCACCATAATGCCACAACGTTCACCATAACTGCACTTCATCATAATGGCATGGCTGCCCAGATTACATGTTGCTTGTTGTTCTATGCTACCAGATCTGTAAGGCAATGTAGGTTTCTTCTTAGACCGCGTTATGAGATCTTAAGCCTTCCTGTTGCTGCGTATTGAGTGACAGCTTCTAGGGTTTCTTCCATAGCAGTGTTTAGATCTAGATCATAATGCTACTGCAGCTAGGGGATCATAGCAAATACTCTTAGCATTTTCTCCTTCTCCAAAAACCTAGACGTGGAGAAGAGATCACATGAAGAGTGTCCAGATGGCTTCAAATCCTCTTCTATTTATACCAAAACGTATAGGTTGAGTAGACATGACGTTTGGGCTTCTTGAGCCTGCATAAGTTGCTGGTCAACTAGATAATAAATCCATAATCAAAATAAATTCATATCTCCATAAATACTTATCAGAATCGGATAAGATGATCTTTAGATCAGTCCTACACCTCTCGACAAGAGGGATCTAATAAAAATATCAGTTGCCATAAATAAGCTGACCCACATGGAGTTTGGCCCTAGTTACCAATTTAAAACTCCCTCTCAACTAGGGAGAACTCCATCTATTGATCCATAAGTCCGACTGTACTATCTCTTCCATTAGTGCCCTGCACTGCTCTGCCCAGCTCTGCTCAGCTCTGCTTGCTCTGCTTTTCTTTGCTTAGCTCTGCTAGCTTTGCTCAGCTTTGTTGGCTCAACTCTGCTCTGCTCAACTTTTCTGGCTTTGCTTTGCTCTGCTCAGCTCTACTGGCTCTGCTCTGCTCAACTTTGCTAGCTTTGCTTAGCTCTACTCAACTCTACTGGCTCTGCTCAGCTCTGCTGGCTCTGCTCTGCTCAACTCTACTGGCTCTGGCTCAGCTCAGCTCTGCTATGCTATCTCTGGCTTTGCTCAACTTATCTCTACTAAACTATGAAGAAGAAGAATTGATCGAGAATGTCTCATGCCATTCTCTACTGACCCGAAGTTAGTCTCAGAGGGTGTACCACTAGTCCCATACCAGTCTCAACCGACCCGAAGTTAGCTTCATAGTAAGTACCACTCCTACCATTGGTCCTAGACCAGTATCATAGTCTCAGAGATTGTACCACTGGTCCCAGACCAGTCTCAACCAACCCGAAGTCAGCGTCATAGTATGTACCACTCTCATTGGTCCCAGACTAGTACTGTACTTACATGAAGTCAGTCTCAGAGTATGTACCACTAGTCCCAGACCAGTCTCAATTGACCCGAAGTCAGTGTCATAGTATGGTAAAACTCCTACCACTGGTCCCAAACCAATATCATTGATCCCAGATCAATGGAGGTCATCCTAGTGTAGGGAGTACGGTAGATACAACGATGCGTCCATTGGTACTACTATGCCCTAAACTTCATTCCCTGCTCATTGATAAGAGAGAGGTACTTCCCATGAGTTCCCGGACTGCATGGGAGGATGCGCTCGACAAGGGAACTAATAAACCTATTACTCACAGGAGAACACATCAATCCTAACTACAATCCCATGGAGAACACTCAATCTATGGCGCCATGGAGAACACATCAATCCAGGCCTCACAAGGGGAACACATCAATCCTACTACAATCACCATGGAGAACACATCAATCCAGGCCTCACAGGAGAACACATCAATCCTACTACAATCGCCATGGAGAACACATCAATCCAGGCCTCACAGGAGAACACATCAATCCTGCTACACGGGAGAGCTAATCATCCTGTTCCACAAGAGAGTGAATCATCTTGTCCCACAAGAGAGCGAATCTTCTTATTCTAGTGCGCACCACCAAGGGAGGGTGAATCACCCTATGGCCGTATGTTGCTCCAGTAAGAACTGCCAACCCCCCAGAGCTCCCAGAGCTCAATGTATGCAACATGCAGGACCCTTCTACAAAGGTCTTTCGATGACTCCAAGTTGTTTGGGAAAATCACAAATTTGATCTTTCCCCAGGGCTCTGACTTGTACATCATCTCAGTGCGATGGAGCCTCCTTGCTCATTGACTTACCATATCCCAGATAAGGCAGTATTTGATGTCTATCTGCTGGAGCAATCATTGAATATGGAATTCCTCAATAATTGAATCCCACTTCTGGTTGTCATAGAGAATCACAGTGGTATTCATCATGTGTACTCACTGAAGAGTTTCCACAACCAAGCAACTTCATATGAGGTCATACTCATAGTTATGTATCCAGTCTTGACGGTGCTTATAACTACCAATTTTTTCTTCCTACTCATCCATGATATCGAAGCAGAATCCAAAGAGAACCAGCACTGAGAAGTGCTCTAGTGATCCTCCATAATGCTTGCCTAGTCAGCATTTGAATAATCATGTAGCTTTCATATTTCCGATAGTGTATCTCAATCAATGAGAGATTGTGCCTCGAAGATATCTCAGAGGATTCTTGGCACCAATCCAGTGAGGCTCAACCAAATATGAGCTCACCATGCTAACTGCAAAACATATGTCCAGACGAATGTTCACCAAGAACATCAATGTGATTGAGTTTATGAAACTCAGAGGCATTTCCCAAATCTGGTCCGACATCACTACCATATAGCTTTTGAAAGTTAATATCCTTGAGGTAATCACATGCTTGCAGTTTATCATTCCACATACGGAATCCAACTCCCTCTGTCTACTACAAATGACAGGGTCTGCACCTGTCAGTCATAGGTGTCGGTATGAGAGGTCTATCATCCACAACCTTCGAGTAATGGTTTGGATCGATTTCACTCCTAGTGAATCTTAGCTTCATCAGACAGCTATCAATCCTCTCATACTATGCTCGGGGTGTTTTGCTTCAAGCCATAGAGGGATTCCTTCCACCTGTTTACATGAGATTCTTGTTCATGAATCTCAAACTCCACAGGCTGTTCCAAACCTATGGACCTGCTACATGAGGGGAAATGGTCCCCTTGTAAGATTTTCCTTTGGTACATCTAAGACATGTTCCTTCATGCTCTTTTTGAATTCAGACATCTCTGTCACCATCTGACTCACAGACCTCTGGTGCTGTGTCAATGGACATGGTCCCTAGTGGACTTCCTGCAACTTGATACAACCTTGAACTCAAAAACATCTTCGAAAATTCAATTTTCAAACACATACCTTTTCCATTAACGAATGCCACCATAAAACCTTTGACTTCCATTCCCTTTTCGGGATAGGTGGCATCGGCTCCAAGTGTAATCCGACGATCTCTACCAAATTAGAGAGTGTGCCCTTCTATCCAATGAAGTGCCTTGAAGCACTATAATCAATATGCCATATTCCCAAAGAATCTGAAGGAGAGGGCCAATACAAGATAACACTTCTCTATCTTATCAAAAACAATATTTGATTCTTCTTACCTGCGGTTCCTTGCTTCCTTGAAGAGTCGGCCATGTCTTTGATGACCTACATCTCTATCATTTAGACACTCCTTCGCATAAGGGCCAAACTCATAACCAAGACATCTACCTTTCCTTTCACCCTTATATCTGAACTTCCCAATGAAGTGATCTTAAGGTATGCCATCAGAAGTTCTGTTGCGCCATTCTGATAATATGCTTTGCTTTGACTTCACCCTAAGTAATTGTGAAGAACCCATTGATCCTTTTGTCTTGTCCCAATTGTCTTTGGTGATTGCTCTTTCATTCTTGGTTGGGCATTGTCTTCACCTCAACTCTGATACCATGATAAATTTAGGTATGTTCTATGCTAGAGAAATTTATTTAATTTCTTTTCCATATTAGCAATCACATCAGCATAAAATAAACTGCAGATAGAACATAAATATAAACCATAGAAGACAAGCCAAGACAAGAGGACACAAGATGTGGTGTAAGCTAGGGACAAACCCTACAATGTGTGGGGAAACCCTTTATCAATTCTTCTTTTATGTTCTTCAAAGTTCAACAGAGAAAGAGAGAGAGAGATAGTACATTTACAACAGAAGTCAACATTTTGACTTATTTAGATCTAGCATAGATCATTTCTTATAACGATGAGATCAGTTGAAGACATTATGCTTCAACTGATTCTCCAAGGTGACTCCTTCGCCTATCATCGTTCTGCATCTCGTCCATTTGCTACACCTGACCATGTAGTACCATCATGTTGTATCATCATGCTGCTCATGATCACTGTGCTGCCCACACATCATGTTGTCCATGACCTCATACATCATGCTGCCCATGTGTTGTGCTGCTTCATGATGCTACCCATTCATTATGTAGTGTTGCATCCAAGTATCACTAAGTTGTTCTCAACATCATGGATCTGCAGCTATCTAATGTGTACTCAATGACTGTTATGTTGCTCTTATTATACAACATCACATTGCTATCCCAAATCAACAAGTATGTTGAGAATGTCAGATCCGGTCTTTTCATTGTAGTATACTATTTTAATATGGTTGTGAGGTTAGTACTGATGTAGTGTTTCATTGATCCCATTCATGGAGGTGAATATCACCAAGGAGGTTACAGAGATGAAACCCAAGTTCTGTTCCTCTCGTTATAGCATATACATGTGCCCAAACGTGAAGGTCTGTATCTCCTAGCGAGAACAGATCTCATAGTTGTGCTTAGATGTCTCCATTTACAACGTTGTAGGAGTTTCGTTGATGGAGTCTTCACTAACTGCGAGATTAGGGCATGCGTGCCTGCTAAGCCTGCGTGGATATAATTGCGTGGATCATCCTCATCAGCAACGTGGATATACTTGCGTGGATCATACTCATCAGCAGTGTGGATATACTTGTGTGGATCATCCTCATCAGCAACGTGGATATACTCATGACTGTGTATGACGGTGTGGTATATTATATGAATGCCCAGCATATATATTTCCAGCGTATATACATGATGCGTTGTATGGACTCCATATTGCATATATATACGTGGTTTCATATAACATGGTTCCATATTCATATGACATGAACAACATTTGAAATATAACATGAACAACATTTGACATATGAACAACGTTTAATATATGAACAACGTTTGCATACATATCTCACCATGAACAGGCCTATGCTATCTGCGGCATTTTCATCATGTTGACTGCTGCTTCAATCTAGACATTGCCAGGACTACGTTTCACCATAATGCCACAACGTTCACCATAACTGCACTTCATCAAAATGCCATGGCTGCCCAGATTACACGCTGCTTGTTGTTCTACGCTACCAGAATTGTAAGGCAACATAGGTTTCTTCTTGGACTACGTTATGAGATCTTGAGCCTTCCTGTTGCTGCGTATTGAGTGACAGCTTCTAGGGTTTCTTCCATAGCAGTGTTTAGATCTAGATCATAATGCTAATGCAGCTAGGGCATCATAGCAAATACTCTTAGCGTTTTCTCCTTCTCCAAAAACCCATATGTGAAGAAGAGATCACATGAAGAGTGTCCAAATGACTTCAAATCCTCTTCTATTTATACCAAAACGTATAGGATGAGTAGACATGACGTTTGGGCTTCTTGAGCCTACATAAGTTGTTGGTCAGCTAGATAATAAATCCATAATAAAAATAAATTCATATCTCCATAAATACTTATCGGAATCAAATGATCTTTAGATCAATCCTACACCTCTTGACGAGAGGGATCCAATAAAAATATCAGCTGACATAAATAAGCTGACCCACATGGAGTTTGGCCCTAGTTTCCAATTTAACAACACTGAAGGGAATTTACTTCAACAATATAACCATTTGGAACTTATGTCATCGTTCCCTAAGAATAAGGGTGTAAATTTGACTAGCTATCTACAATTTACCATTTTATCTATTATATTTTCCATCATAGAGATGGAGAATTTGATCAATATAACTCTAATTAAATATTCAAAATGTTTGGAATATAAAGAAATCCATTTTGAATGAAAATATTATGCATTGAATAAAATGTTTAAGAAATAATATGATCGTATTACAAATGAGTGCTCCTTATAAAGAACTTGACAACAGTGCCCTTTCATTAAGAGTAATATCCTTTAGTTAACGTATGTCATTTCATTAATCATTATTTGTTATTATTGATATATTTATATTTATGTTTATTACATTGCTTTCTCTTTTAGAAATGTTTTATCCTCAAAGCATATTTATGGGAAGGTTAAATGTCTTGTTTTCATAGATTGTAATGTCTTCCCATCAATCTATATTTTCTGTGTTATTATATTTAATGATACGAGATGATATGAGCATCCTAGTGCTAACTCAAAAGTATCAAAACATAAAAGGATTTGACCTTCCTAATTTGATCCTTTGTGGAACATTGTGTTTATATCATATCAAGGATGAATTATGATCATGGGACTTAATAATACTGATATTAATATTCTTTGGAAGATAGGTTAATATTTTGTGTCTTGAGTGATGTTGATACACTAATAGGTTAAGAATCTTGCTATTTTCATTGTGATGTTAATAAGGTGTCTTTGTACCATGACTTTCCTTTATTGTGCTTGTAACATTTTTTGGGTTTAATTTTGGTATTATTTCTTCTCCATGCCTTGTTTTTACTTTATTAGTTGCTAAATTTTTCTAAGTACATTTAGAACTCCCATCGTTTGTACTCCAACATATGAGGAAGTATTTACTTAAACTTGGTTGGCATATTATTAAGTCATGATATAACATAGATCTGTATTTATTCCCTTTTCTTCAACTTGGATTTTCTAATTTGAGGACCTTGATGCTTCCTTTTGGATGAGTGGTTCTTTATTGATTTCTAATGACTTCATATAATGCTTAAGCTTCCTAATCTTTGTGATCAAGTTTTGATTATGATTCTTGAGTTGAGAAATTACTTCCTTTTTTTTTATTACAGAGGAATTAGCAACTCGGACAGCCTCGCAACTCGCGTAACACGGGGTCGATTCTGGCCGCCGCCACTATAACCCCCGGGATCCGCGCCTGCCCACTATAATGCATCTTCAAGGTAAGTCCAGGGATTTGAACTAGTGACCTCAAATACGAATTCCGCTTTACTGACAAACTACACCGCAGTGCGATTACCAATTCGGCTACCCCGTGGGGCTAGAAATTACTTCCTTTTCATTTGTGATAACTATCATCAATTTTTTTTGCAGATTAGATATTGTTTTTTATTTCTTTGAAGGATTATCTTTGAGATACATTTAATGTCTTTTGATAAAGGTATTATTGATTCCAATTTTATTGTAATACCCTGGAATGCCATCTTCTTCTTCTTATAGGAAAATGGTAAAAACAAATCTTAGTGCTCTAAATGAAGCTACCCAGTTTTCCAAACTAGGGTCAATAGAGAATGATGTCAATCTCTTTTTATACATAGTTGTAACATTGAATTGAGGTATGTATTCATAATCATCGATTGTTAGTTGCAAATCCTTAATTTTATATTCTTCTTTGTAAAACATATCTTTACCTTTTATTATATTTAGCTCTAGAATTAATAATTGATTTTATAAATCGATATTAATGTAATTTTCTTTAAGGTTGACATTGATAACGATGCTAGTATATTTTCCATCAATACTCCGCTTTAGTGTAAATAATATATAACATAAAATTGAACAACCTTTATAAGACAATCTTTCTTCCTTCTCTTTGAGCAATCAAATGCTTTCCAAAATGTTTTATACCTAACTATATGTATATAATGTTTATATTATATGGTGCTTATGTATGCACTCAATACAACATAGTTGACCTTTCCCATTAATTAAATTGGGTTTTAATGATCACAACTTCCTTCAATGGCACTTCCTTCCCACAATAGCTGGTAAAAGCATTAAAACAATAGCTAGTGGTTGGACTACATTATGTATCTTTGTACCTCATTAAATATACCTTATTTTAAAATTTTATAGTTGTATGACACAATGCTCCTTGAACCAATAACATAGGTAGATTGTAGTTTGCCTATTATATGATAGTTGTGAGGTGGATGTATGTTTTGAATTCTAGGTGACAAATTGGTACGATGGTGGTAGGGAATGATGATGGTAGTGTATAGAAAAAATAGAATGTGTTAGTGACAATGTATGGTAGATTTAATTATTAAATTAAATGTATGGCGAATGTATGAATGTATGCCAAGGTGATAATGAATTGTATGACTAAGGGGCGGCTATATGATTCAAATGGCAAGTGACGATTTGGTATAATTGTAGCAGGGAATGACACAACCCTCAAGTTTCCCCTCATTGATTTCTTGTGCAATAAATGTTTATGGTGACAGCTAGATAGACATGACCCCATGGTGGATGGTGGTTATTTGTTATGGATTCTCTCATAAATATTGAGTTAGTTTAACATGAAGATATATGTAGAATGTTGAAGCTTTGATGTTTCAGTGTTCCAAACTTGGAAATTAATAGGTGAGTCACATTATTTCTTTGGAAATTGATATTCCCCATGAAATTTGTTGGTGTGTTATAGTTGTTCTTGACACTAACTTTAGTATCATTGCTCTTATGGTGATACTATCAATTAAATAGGGTACAAATTCTTTAATCATAACAAAACTACCAACTTAACGAGAACATTATAGAGTTATCATTTTTTAGAGGTCATATTTAGTGGGTATTTTTATCCTCAAATAAAAAAGTGATGCTATTAATATCACTCCTTTTTTATAGGATGGTTAAAATTTTGACTCATTTTACCCTCAAATCAAAATATGATGTTACCAATAGCACCACTTTTATTTTTGGGATTAAAATTATGAATTAATTGAAATTATGGCCTTGATAAGTGGTACCCTTGAAAAAGGACTGAAATCGAATCTAAATGAAAAGTGGTATTACTTGATTTTTCTTAATTAATTGATTGCTATTTTTTTAATAATTTACATTAAAAATAATTAAATGAGTGTATATCTATATATATATATATATATATATATATATATATATATATATATATATATATATGTATGTATGTATGTATGTAGTATGTATGTATGTATGTATGTATGTATGTATGTTATGTATGTATTGTATGTATGTTATGTATGTATGATGTATGTATGTATGTATGTATGTATGTATGTATGCAACTGAAAAAAAAAAAAAAAAAAAAAAAAAAAAAAAAACAAACACCCTTCCATTTTAAAGAAATTGCAAAACAATTATTAAAAGAAAAGGAAAACAAAAAGAGTAATTTTTAAAAGGGAGGAAAAAAAATCTTAATACACAAAATTGAAAAGGAAAACTAAATTTTAGCTTTGACCTCACCTCGCCTTTCCCTTGAGAATAAAATAAAATATTAAAACTTTAAAATAAAAAACAAAAAACAAAGCTTTGATGCGAAACATAACAATTAATCGAACTTACCAATTAAACATCCAAAATATTTGGAATACAAAGAAATATATTTAAGATAAAATATTAATATATGTAATAAATGTAATATGATTAAATAAATAGAGAGAGAGAGAATAAATGTAATATGATTAAATAAATAGAGAGAGAGAGAGAGAGAGAGAATAAATGTAATATGATTAAATAGAGAGAGAGAGAGAGAGAGAGAGAGAGAGAGAGAGAGAGAGAGAGAGAGAGAGATTGGTTGGCAAACTATTTCCTTGTTTTTTCTAACCATTACTCCAAAGACGTATCCTAGCCTCAAGGTAGACATTTTCCTATAGATTAGTGAGTTCTTGTTCTAAGTCACAGGCTCTACTTTTTTCTTCAACTTCCTCCACCTTTCTTTCCTTTGCTTTCATCTTAAGTTATACTTACTTGAAATAAATAATCCCAAAAATGAATAAAAGGAAATAACTTCACTTATATGCATGTGGTGAGTGGAAAATTAGATTGGATGATCTCTTGTCTTCACAAGAAGACTTGGGTTTGAAAGGCTTTGATCTACAATCTAATTTGATCATAAAAGAGTTTCTCACAAGAATTTCTTCCTCAACTCACCATCCCATGTGTCAAAATGTGCATGATGAATCAATTGGTATATCATGTTCTTCCAATTTGATTTGGATAAATTAGATCTTAATTCCGTACAATGAGTTAAGGTTTCCCTTGATGAAGGAGATGATGTGATAATAATGGAACATCTTTCTTACAATTTGGGTAATTTATTTGGTAATGTTGAGACATCCAATGAAATGGTTGATTCCAATAGCTACCATCTAACTCATAATGATCTTGCAAAAATAATTGATGATAGCTATTTTGATACAAATGTTGAGATGACCATGCCTTCAAAATTTAACTTTCCAATATTTGGAAGTCTAGAGAATCATAAGGAATTCAAGGCACTTCAATCTTCACTGATGGTTATGTCAAGTTATCGTAACATTGTTTAGGTCCTTAAACTAGGTCAGATCTGGATCATCTGCACAATTCATTTCTCAACATTGTTTCACTGGATGTAATCTCACTCTTGAAGGAATCTCTTTGTTTCTAGTTTTATTTTCTTAATCCTCAAGATAAGATTCTAATAAGGTGAAAGATTCTTGTTTGTTAATCCTTATTTATTCAAACCTATTGTATCTAACCTAGGGTTGGAGTGCATATCTTTCGTAGATGTACACAAATTTGAAGCCTATCATTATAATTATCAAGAAAAAATATCATCACTAGCTAAAAGATTCCTTTCCATCAAATTATTTCGTGAATAATCGGTTTCTTATCTCTCTGGTGTATGCTATGAAGTTAGTATTTTTTTTGGCACAATCAATCCTTTTGAGTATCATGCAATGTTTGAATTATTTGGTGGATCAAAACCCCCATGTTGATATGGATACTAGAGTTTATCTAACATATGTTTCTAATATTTGTCATCCAACTATACTAATTGGTTTCTTGGATTTACGATGTCAGAAATCATTTTTAATCCCCAAAACTTCATATTGTTGATTTAGTATGTAAATGGATACAAAGGTAACGAATGGAAAATAAATAATCTTATATATTGATTCACCAATCTAATTGTAATATTGGCCATAACAATTGTCTTTCAACTATTCATTTTCCCACTGATGTATTTGATGATAGTTGTTTTACATTTGTTGATCTCATCAAGGCAATACATTTCTATCATTCATCATGACATTGTTCAAATACTAGTGATTTAATTGAGGCACTTTAAAATTTGTTAATGGTCATGTCAGGTCCTCACATTCTTAACAAGGTATATGAATGAGATTAGGCAATGTCTTCTTTGCAAGATTCTCCCTATCATTTGATTGCATTGATTGAAATTTAATCCTCCCAAGAGTTTTAGGGTCTTCAAAAGGGTTGTTTCAGATACCATGATCGAATCTACGATTGGCTAGAGGAATCTTATTTAGGAAGCTCTATTGTTAATAATGAGTTTTGATTTTTCTTGATGTTTGCTAAGACTGAAAGCACAGACGGAAGTACATTCACGAGAAACATTCAAGGTTGTAAAATTGTTGTTCTAATCAATAAGGTAAATTTGCATACTGGTTAAAATAAGCTATTATGGCACGCTTTTCTACCAGTAGGAATGACCTTCAAAATTTTGTGTAGGCTATTCAGGTAAATCTTTTTATTTCTGCAAATTGTTTTATCATGTTGCTAATTGCTTATATCTTTCTTCGTGCAAATCAAGAACGACTTGAATGGCTACATTGGAAATTTAATTTCACATAATCTTGACCTTTTAAATTAGATAGATTAGGATTTATGTTTAGTTCTGTTGTTTTTATTATTCACATTCTGGTTACTTTTTTATTGCATTATAGCACTTTTCCTACATTCTATCTTTCATTTTAGTTTTGTTCTTTACACCCCCTTTACTAGTTTTACATGTTGTTTTCCTTTTTATGTCACATCATGTTTTCTTTCATGTCTTTACATGTGTTTTTTTTTAATAAAACCATGTGTGGAAGCCACTTTTTTTTGGCTCTTTGGTAATGTGGAAAAATTCAAAAGGGAAATTGTGAAACTTGGAATGCTTGGCTTATCCTTAGTCTACTTCCCTATTTGGGTCTAAATATGTTTTATGGTCAATGAAGCATGTACAAAAAATATGTTTCATCCCAAGTGAAATATCAAGTATAATTATGATGCCCATATCTATAATGAGGTCTTCTTTCCTTGAATTGGATTTTATATTGATTGGTTTTAACATGTCATGTCAGTTGAGTAGAGAAGGGAAGGAGGAAAAACTTATGCAAGAACACTAATTTAGGAGGTATATAAATAAGAGTCTCTATAAAACAAGGAACAAGATTTCTTGCCCATTAAATATGTCAGGATCCGTCTTCTGCCCATGGCAAAAAAACATCTATAAAATTCCAATGAGCATAAAGTAATAAAAAAAACAAAGGGTGAAAGAAGAGAAATGCTTCCTATGCAGAGAGGTGAAGCAAGAAACTTCGTCGGGGTACTGAAAAAGCTCTCTAATAGCAAAGCAATGCTTGTGATTCCTTGAAGTGTCTCTATCAGGGTACTAAATAGGCACGCTGGTAGTATATTAATAGTGGGGACAATAATAAAATTTTTAACATCTTAAACCCACAAAAATTACATACTCCTACTCCATAATCCAAACCAGTGAATTTTGACTTGTCTTTTGGAATTTGTTAAGCTGACGAGAGGAATAGAAGATACTACATCTATAATCAGGCTAAGTAAAGAATCTAGTGTGATTGACCAGCTAAGGAAATACATCCATAAGGCTAGACCTCATACTTAATGTTAGAACTAAACAAAGAAGTTGGAGTTCTTCTAGTGTGTTACCAAGTGTTGTCGCTGCAACAAGCACCCTCCAAATTTTTTCCCACATTTAAATTTTGGTGCCTCCTTATGGTTATGACATCCTTTGTTTCAAGCCATTAATGTCATGCTCAGTCATTTTTCTCAAGTGTTCAAGTATTCCTTTGAGAATTCCAAGTGTCAAAGTGATTGAATCTTACATGCTTATTTTGCAATGCATGCATAACAAACCTCTTCTGAGCAAGCCTATAATTCAATGTGTATCCTTGCAAGGAAAACATTGTGTAATACCTAACCACAGTAACTGCATAGTTCCGAATGACAATGATTATGCAGTCCCTAGTCACAGAGACTATGCAATATTTGTGAGTAGTTCCTATGCAGTTGTTCATGACAATGCTTTCATAGTCCCTAGTGATAGAAACTGTGCAATCCTTATGGAAATTGAGAATGTGAGGGCATTCTCTGTAGATAGTGATTTCATACTTTTTTTTGACAGTGAGAGTGCATTTATTCAAGACATTCAATTCACTCGTAGCTCCTAGTTTCCTGACATGCACTAAGTGCACTCACCAATATTAAATCTAATTGCATGTTTTCTCTCCCTATATAAATAGTCAAGGCCAAAGTTCATCCTTATATCCTTCTTTTGATTTTGATCTTTGTGCACTGTTGGAGTATAAGGAGTATTCTCTCACCCATGGTTGTAAATTCCCCATAATTTTTTACTCAGTTGTCACTTTTGCTTTCGCTAGTGTCACCTTTTCTTTATTTTTCTCTTACATACATAGTTGTTTCTCTCTATATTCTAAAAGTGTTGTTTTTTCCTACTTTCATTCTTGCATGTGTGTTTCTTGTGTTTTCTTTGTGTTTGCAATTGACATTTTCACTCTTGCATGTGTTTCTTTCACTTGTTTTCACATATCTTAAGAGGCCCTCCTAGATGTAGCTCCAACACACTCTCTTGCACTATTTGATGTTATTTATCATTAAGGCATGTGCTAGAGACATTCTTATGGAATAACATACATTTTGGTTGCATTGTGACACTTGTGTTGTAAAGGTTCATATTAAGTGTTACACATGGAGATAAGTGTAATTTTACTATTGATTCACTGTAAGGTTGTTGGTTTTGGATACTATGTGTCTTCTTATCATGCGCTTGAGTGCCTATGTGCATGTGATCATATTTTACACCTATTACATGTCTTATCTTCTTGTCTCATTGATCTCACACTTAGTTTAAATTTTAAATTCCTCTTTGTCCTTGCATATTGTGCAAGTTGTAATTCACTAAAATCTCATCAAGTGATGAGAACTATAAAATTTAGAGCCTCAATGATCAACACTATGCCTCCTGAAACTATGCACTGTGTAATCCTAGAGGATAGTCTCCTTCAACTGTGCACAGTGCAATCCTAGAGCACAGTGACTCAACCTCTAACTTCCTATAATGATGAACTATTTAGTGCCCTTCACCAGCCCTTCCTTCACTTTTCACTGTGCATTTCTATTTTATAGAGACGTCATCCATCAGTCCCTATAATGCTCAACTATGCAATCTTCAGTTTCTCTCCCTTAAGCATTGTGCATTTCCATTCACTATGATTAGGCTTGTCATATTTTCCTCACTAACTTGTTTAACTACATAGTCATGTACCTCACTCCTTGCCACTGCACACTAGGCACTTCTAGTGAATAGTGGGATCATTTTGGGACCATTGCAGAAGCCAATTACACAATCCCTTGAGTCTCCTTCTTAGCCTCTATGCACTTTACAGATACAGTGCCCAAGTTTTCCACCCCTATCTCCTAAAATTTCCATCTGCGTAATGCCTTGGCCAATCCTTTCCTTCATTACACACTACACACTTTAAGTGAGTAGTAGGGTCATATTTCAGCCCTTACATTTCTCAACTACATAACACCTAGAACCTTCCCCTCAAGCATTTTGCACTGCGTATTCACAGTGAGAAATCTTGTCATATTTGCCTCCTAGACTTTCCCAATGCACAATTCATGACTTGCCTCTTCCATTTCGCTGCATGTTGTGTAATCACAATGTCTATACCCTCACTCCTTGCCTCCTAAATTTATGCATCACTCTCAAGAAGGCCTCTCTGTTAGTCCTTGTGCATTGTCCCATCACAGTTAGCCTCACATGAGTAAACAAAGATAAAATAGGTGATTTTGGGGCTGATGTTGTCTTTTCATTATTTAAATTCATTTGCAAGTGCTATCAACCTATCATGACAAGATGATTCTTAAGGAATTTAGAAAGAGGAGGTTCCAAGAGGGACACTCGTGGAGACAAGACACAAATATGTTACCATGCAAGAGTAAAGGAATTCTAAACCATGACGGAGAGATGGCAACTCATGTTGACTTGGAAGGTTCCAATGTTACAACTAGATCCTTTGCAGGGGGGAGATGAAGTACACACAATATCAATCATTAAGAATTTGTATTCATAGAAGCAAAGAGAAGAGCTTGGCATGGATACAATGAAGTCTTATGTCACTATCGCAAAGTCATAGCTTCTCAAAGTGTGAGTGAAAGAGTCATATGGTGTCAATGTTTTTCACCACAATTTGTGGAATGTAATATTATATTTTCAAAAAAATGAGAAAATATAAAATGTGTGGAAGCCCAAGAGTCAGGCATGGAATTTGAAAAGTCACTAGAAATTCCCATAGTAATGTAGAAGTTCAAAGGTCACATAGGAATTAAAAAAGTCACATGGGAGCTCAAAAGTCATGAGGGAAGGTCAAGAGTCACAAGGGAAGTGGAGAGTCACCTCATTTGTTATAAATACACCCTCATAGCTCAAGCAACGAGCTTCTCATCTTGGCTTCTCTATCTTGGAATAGGAGAGAATATCATTCTTTGGAGGAGAAAGTGGTGACTTAACATTCCACTATTGGAGCTAGTGTTGTACCATTGTAATGGTGTATCTTGGGACTTTCATTTAATATTTGAAGATCTTGGAGCCAACACTCTTTCATGTATATGTCATGAATGATTATAATATTATTCTTTCATTGTCTGTAGTAGATGTTTATGTTTCTAGATACTAATGAAAATGAACCATTTCGTTAGCTTTAGTATGCATCTTGTTGAATGTGAATTGTTACTTGCTTTTATGATCAGTGTTATCTTGTGAACTACTTTACAGTTTAATAAATGATTCTTTTTATGCTCTTGTGTCTCTTTTAGGATAGTACTATTACTTTTCTTCACACATCAAAATTGCATGCCTCACAGTGTCAACTTGCTTACTTGTTTCAACGGTTGTTTGCATAATATATTATGTTGATAATTGTAGCTAGGGAAAATCTCTAAGAATAATGGTGGTCTGGCCTATTATTTGTATGGGGATCCTACTCTAAATGGTGTGAGGTCTAGTTGGGACTTCATATCGGGAAGACCCCATGTATTGGTGGACTTCCAGCATCGTTGACATAACCTTAAAAAAATATTGTTCTTTGATGAAGAGGAAGTTAAAAATGTTGAGGAGAGATTTATTGACAATCTAGTGAACTATGGGACTAGGTCAGATCAACATGAGGATTTGTTAATTAAGACGTCAAATGAGGAGCCTTATGTTTTCAAATCTAACACATTGTGTATGATTACATGTTTGCAAGGTGATGACAAAGAATTATGATGTGCTTGTGCATATTGATGAAGAATTTAAATTTCTAGAAGAAATGGTTGAGATGGAGAGATTTTCAAATAAGCATGTGTTCGATGACCTTGAAGGTGGTGAATTTGGTAGGGAAATTGTCATAACAAAGGAATTTAAATGATAGATCTTTAATTTTGTTATAGAGATTCATGAAATAGCATCATATCATGGAGATCATGCGAGTGTAAAATATGAATGAATACCTCATGAAGGCATGCTTGAGGAGATTCCAATGCTAACTGAAAGTCTCATGCTTGAAGAAAGGAGCACAAATGAAGAGATGGAGCTATTAGAGGAATGAGTGGCAGAAAATCCAAATGATGGATATTGTATAGAGGATAAAAATACAATTCATAATGATTTTGTTGAATTTTATGAGGAATTGAATTTCTTGGAGGAAAGTTTAATAAGCCAAAGACTGTATATTCAGCATGTGACGTTAGAACTAGAAGAAGAAAAAATTGTATTCAAAGACAACGAGGAGAAGACTAAAAAGTATAACCAATAGGTTGACAATGGAGGCTGAAAACCAAAATTAAATAAAAATCTCATAACTCTTACACCAAAGGAAGATATGCAGCGAACTATGGATGCCAACAATAAATTTAATCCAAAGACAAAATTGGATGATGAAATTGATGGATTATGGACGTTGATGAGGAAAACATCCAAGAGAAGATATTGTAGACCAAGTAGGACAACTAACAAAGAAATTTGACTGACTAAAATACTTTGCATTAGAAAAGAAAAGGGCATCAATATCATAAAGTGTGGAAGCCTGGAGATTTGGAAGTAGTATAACAACATCAACGTAGCAGAGCATATAGAAAGCTACAAACTAAAATTTTGGGATATAAGAGTGTTTCAATTAGACTATGGAAGAAAATGATCGAGACATCGTGAATCTTTTATTCCTTGGGATTCTAATGTAGGAGAATCTTACCTCCAATTCGAAACACATTTGACTAGGCCTAAATGGGTCTTTTATTTACAAAGGGAGTTGGTTCCCTAATTTGGTGTAATTATTTAATTATTTTAATTTTCTATGTTTCTAAGGAAATCTAGAAATATTATGTAAATAAGATTGAGATTTCAATTATTGTAATCAGATATACTTCTAAGAAGACATCTTGAGAATATTTGAATGAGTTAGAGGGCTATTAGGATTGGTTAGATCTCTTGAGAGATATATGGATCCAGAGGATCCTAAAAATTTAGGTTTGTTGACTATTTTATGTAACTGAACCTGATTGTGGTTTTAGAATCCTTTGTATAATTATGTATCCTAGGAGCATGTAATGGAGGTGTGTGAATGAGAGGTATTGAGAGGAATTTAAATTATTAACTATGAAGGCCAAGTATGGAAAAAAGGGCTAAGAGGGGCTAACCATATGTAAATTAGGTGTAAGAGGATATAGTGGCCTTTGTAAATTATCTGTGTGTATTTTTAATACAAAGAAGACACTTTGTCTCAAGTGTTTTGAAATATGCGTGAACCAAGCCTCTATTTATTATTCATTAATTCCTATTATGATGAGAAAATGAACCTTGATATTCGTATTGAGATTGAGTGTGATGCTTGTTACAACAAATATCAAGAGGGAGAGAAATTAGAGGAAGTGAAAACCTTTGAAACATAGTCGAAACCCTTTCCTTTACAATTGATGAAGGTTAACTATTTATCATGAATCAACACCATATCAACAATCCAATGTATTCAATGAAAGGGAATAGTGAGAGCATGGAGATCCAAAGATCATGAAGGATCAAAGGGGAAGTGTGAGTCTAATTAAAGTAGTGCTAATCTGAGTGTACATTGAAGTCCTATATAATTCATCTGTTGAATCCTGTGAGCGCAAGCCATTTCCTTGGAACAAAATATAAAGGTTGAGAATTAGTTTCAAACTGAAAAGGGTTTGTAATATGACTAAAATTTAGGTGATAGAATTGAATTCTATCACAAATATTCCTATCCCAGAATAGATTCACCTTAGAGATTTCCATGAGTGATTGGGTACACCACTATCGGGGCAGATATATCGACAACAAGTAATGGAGACGAGATTCCAACAATTGATGAGAATATTCCCTTCCTCGAGTTTTTTCCATGGAAATGAAAAGTGGAAACTTGGTATATAATCATAGGGATTTGGGATCATTGACTAAGGGAGACAGAAGGGAAATACGTTAAGTGGTGTGAAATTTCTTGTCCTAGATATTTTCCCCTGGGAATTTAAAAGTGTACTCCATATTAAATCTCTAGGGTCTAGGAATTATCATGGTGGTTATAATTATGGTCATATAATCACTCCAATGCAAGTGTTGGTGCTAGGAATAAAACTCAGGATCCAATATCGATCTCATATTCCATGGTCACGAGATGGTGTTGGGGTAAGACATTTAACAAATAGAAAAGATACAACATTAAGTTGAAAGGGTTTGTGCCTATATTCATATGTATTGGCCCATGTTATCTTAAAGTGGGTATATTCCACATATAATTATAAAGGGAATATACACACACACCGTGTGTGTGTGTTTTTGAATTTGGTGGTTTTGTTTAAAAGAAATCCTTCCACTTGGCTCTGAAATCTTTCCCTTTGGTTATGTTATTACTCATTCCCATTCCACAATCATGATTGAAATTTAGTTATAAAGAGGATTTATTCTCCATAGTTGATTAAGGGAAGTGCCAATTCGACTAACCAATTAAAAATAGCCATATAGAAAATAGTGGGGATTTTTTATTAGCCATGCTACCCTGCATCATCTCACCTCCATTATCATCTTGAAACACTTCTGCATTTGTCTCGTGGTGGTAGATATAACTACAATTTATGGGAAAGGTTTTGTCTACTAGATATGTTAAATGATGGGACTTCCTCATTTAATGTTATCACTTTACAAGCTTCCTTTGTTTCCTGATAGGGTGTTGGTGGTAGACGAGAAGGAAACTAACATGAAAACTTATGTCTATTGGGTTTGTTATCTAATGAAAATGCCAAATCTTTACTAGATTAGACCAATAATGGTATTATTTCCAACTCTTGTTAACTCTCGATGGACGAAAGTCAACAACAAGAAAAGGAAATGGATGAAATTTTGGTCACTAAACGTGACCATTCAATTTTTTTCAGAACAACTAACAAAGGTTAATCGCACCAAGTGGAAGTATATGCCATCCTCAATAGTCGATGGATGATAGATAGAAAAGGTTGATAGGAAAGCTTTCATCTTTGTAAATTCACAAAAGTTGGGAAAAATAAAAATTTTGCCAAGTCCTTTCTTGCGTACCACTGGAACTTGAACATTTCCACTCTATGCTTCTTGTTTAATCTACAATGAATCCAATCTATCTATTTTACACAAAATCTCGAGTATACATAATAAGACTATAAATCTAGAAAATTTAGTGAATATGTATGTACTGAATGGAGGTAGGTCTGACATGGTATCAAAGACAGCTCCCGAAATTAATTTTTGTGTAACTCCTAGTGTCAGTTTCCTGCCTATATTCTGCATGTTTGCCTGAAGCCTGCTCAAGGTTGTCATATGCGTTTTAAAATTTGTGCCCTCTGCCATATGCATTTTAAAATCTGCCACCTTAGACCAACTCAGAAATCTATGTAGATCCGTTGATGGTATATGAATCGACCTTACCTTGGCCCCTCGGCCTCCCTCCTCATGTGTAGCAGCTTTACTGCCATAATATGCTCTTCTGCCAATTTCCTTGCTAGACAACTTTTCATGTAATGGAGATGGATCATGTCTTGCTGCAGAGATCTTATCTGCTTCAGTGAACGTGCCATTACCTGCATCTAGTTCATTCCGGTAATCGTGCCTTCTATGGGAGTTGTGCATTTGAATACGCACTTTGTTTTTAATTTTATCTCCCATACTTTGACATGTTTGCTCTCTTTGTTGGAGAAATTTAATGAATTGTTGTATAGCGTAGAGATTTCCTAAAAACCTTCATCATACATTTTCCTTCCCATGCTATTCCTTACTAATGGCTCCATAGCAATATAATCTGATCCATTTGTCGCAGAAAAGCTACAAGGGTTTTCATACATATCTCTTATGATTTGTGCCTTCATTATTTAAATTGCAACTGTGGGGCACGTGCATTATAATATTGTTGCCAGAATTGATTCATACTTGGCCTAAGTTTTTGGCTTGCGGAGGGCGGCTACTACTTGTGGGATCCATCCACATTCAAGTTGAGTAGGAAGTCGAAGTGCGCAGTGGCTACTACTTGTGGGATCTGTCCACATTCAAGTTGAGCGGGAAGTCGAAGTGCAAGATGATTTTGAGGATGAATATGGAGTCGAAGAAATCTAAGTTGATTTAACTTACTCCCTCCATACGCTTGGTGATAGTTGCAGTATATATAAGCTGCTTATATATATACGTTGCTCCCTTCAAGACTCGCTCGAAATTCCAGAAGCCGAGTTTGAAGACTTATTTAATTATCACATGACGCCTTACCAAGCATCAGGCATCATTAAAGACTGAGAGACAGAAAAAGAAAGAGATGTATTTTTCCATTGAGAAAGTATGCAGTCAAGGTATAAAGCATAGGATTTGAGCATAGGATTTATATTTCCGTCCAAGTGTTTGGCAAATTCTGATTTGCATCAGATTTCTTATTCGCTTTTGAGCAGTTGATATTATTTCTCTTGAATTGCAACCATATTGTAATGAAAAAAAAAATGGTGATATTCTATATGCATAGATTATAGTTTTGATCTTTGTATATTAAATCAAGAAGGAAGAATAAGGTTGTATTATTTTTGAAGCACGCTTTCCTAGCAGAAGTAATTTTATAGTACACAGATTTTTTTTGCCAACAATTTTTTTTTATTTATTATTATTATTATTATTATTATTTATTTTTTTATTTTTATTTTTTTTACAGTATGCATTCAATCATATATATTGTGGGAATAGTTCTTACTGGTAATGAGAACTATCCTGAATGGTCTCGGATGATAAAACACACCCTCATTTTCAATGAGTTGTGGAAAGGAGTGTGTACTGGAGATGGAGACAAGGAGCCAGAACAACCTACCTCAGACAAAGAGTTCATCATTTGGGAAAATAAGAACAACAAAGCCTATGCATTAATTGCAACATCTGTAAGTGAAGAGGTGAGTCTCCATATTTCGCCATTTTCAATTGCTTTTGAAGCCTTACAAAAGCTGAAAGAACTCTATGACTCATATTCTACACTTGAAGTTGTTCAACTCATGATTAAACTCTTCACTCTTGAACTGCAAAATAATGATCCTCTTGCTCTTGCATCTGAAGTAAAGTCTATGATGCATGATATCAAATCCACTAAGGTTGCATTGAATATTCCTCTTATCACTTTTCTCAAGGAATTTTATCCTACTTACTCCAATTATCTTGAGTCATTGCAAGCAAATGGAAATCTCAAAGATATCACCTTTGTCTCTCTTGTGAAAAAGTTTGTTGAAAGAGAGAAAGCTTTTGGAAAGAAGATAGCCCCTGAATCTTCTGAAGAGGTTGTGTGCCTTGCTCATAATGAAAATAATTCTACTAAATATTCTTCCAGAGGAAGAGGTGTTCGAAGAGGAAGAAGAAGATATTTCAGAGGTAGGGGGGGCAAACATTCTCAAGGAGAAAAGGCAGATTTGCACTGCATACGCTGCAAAAGAAATGGATCACATGATGCCTCTACATGCAAGTTACCATGGGACAAAATTGAGCAACAAAGAAACCAACAGAAAGGTAAAACTAATGATACAGACAAAGGTAAAGCACCTGATATCCACTCACTATGTTGTGGCACAATGTAATATTGGAGTAAATGAAGATTTATTTAATGCTTCACTTGCCTCTTGGAAAAATGATTGGTTGCTTGATCCAAGAGCAACCTGCCACATGACTCATAGAAAATATTTTTTTAAAGAATTTACTGACAATGTTGATGGAGTAGTATACTTTGCAATGCAATTCAAAATCAAGCCATCAGGACTTGGCACAATCAGGCTTAAACTGCTTGGTCTTCCAGACTTTCTTCTGCATCATGTTCTATATCTCCCATAGATCAAGAGAAACTTGTTGTCCTTGGTCCACATCCACCAGCAAGGTCACTCCATTCATATGTTTGATGGAAAGCTTGAGGTAAGAAAAGCATCTGACCACTCACTTGTCATGATGGGAATAGA
>APFE030479787.1:0-12552 GCA_000404065.3 Pinus taeda | reverse complement strand
TGGATTAATGTAGCCTTGGATGATGGCCATGTTGAATATTAACCTACAATGATAGATTTGGAATGTAAGGTATCTAAACATTATGTTTCCATTCTAATTGATCCAAGTGCAAGCTTGAGCTACATTAGCCCAAAATTGGTAGAATTAAGTAACGTACCAAAAGTAACATTTAAAAACCCTTGGTTGGCACAACTGGATACTAGGGCGAAGCGAAGGATTGCTGCTAACATGGTAAATTTCTCCCTAAAGGAAGCAGGAAGAAAATTGTAGCTGATTTGAATATTCTTCCTCTGGGGATATATGATATATTGGTTAGAATGGATTGGATAGAGAAACATTGGTCAATAGTGAACTGCAAAGAGAAAACTGTGAGCTTCTTTAAAGAGCCAGGTGAAAGGAAAGAAATTTAATGAATTAAGAGAGTTTTTAAATTACGACCTATCACTGATAATTATCTAGGAAAGTGCATTCGAAAAGGATGCCAAATTTATGCAGCTCAAGTTGGTTATACTAATTCTAATGATAACATAACCAGTCTCGAAAATATACCCATAATACAGGAATATACTGATGTATTTGCAAAGAAAATACATGGGCTGTTGCCCAGAAGAAACATTGATTTTAACATAGATTCAATTCCAGGTGTGATCCCATTGTCTAGAACACCATACCGTATGGGTGTTCCTAAATTAACAAAACCTAAAATTTAGATAAAATAACTACTTGACAAAGCATATATACACCCAAGTATGTCACCTTGGGGAGCCCCGTATTATTTCTACACAAGAAGTATGTTACACTCCAGTTTTGCATCAAGTATAGACAATTGAATAAGGTGACTATTAAGAATAAATATCTGCCATGAAGGATTAATGATCTATTTGATAAATTTAATGGGTTCAAGGTGTTTTTGAACATTAACTTAAGATCAAGCTATCATCAAACATGAACTAAGGAAGAAGATATTTGCAAAACATCATTCAAGACTCAGTATGGACACTATGAATTCGTAGTGTTACCCTCTGGGCTTACCAATTACCCTACTACATTTATGAGCTTGGCCAATGGTATATTTCATCCTTATTTAGACAAGTTTATCTTAATTTTTATCGATTATATTCTCATATACTCCAAAGGTGTGGAGGACCATGAAAAGTATTTGAGGATTGTGCTTCAAATTTTGTGGGAAAATTAGTTATATGCTAAATATGGTAAGTGTGACTTTTACCAAGCTCAGATCTAGTACCTAGGCCATGTCATTTGAGTGGAAGGAGTTGCAATTGACCTCGAAAAGATAAAAACCATCATGGTGTGACCTGTTCCCATGAATGTGGCTGATATTCGATCCTTCATGGGGTTAGCTAGATATTGCCATCGAATTATTGAAGGATTTTCTCAAAGTACCTACCCAATGACCTCCCTATAAAGGAAGGGAAGGGTTTTCAAGTGGATGACATAGTGTCAACAAATTTCTGAATGCCTAATTTTTTTTTTGACTTTTGCTCCTGTTAGAAAAAGAATTCACTGTTTGCATGGTTGTGTGCCACGAAGGTATCGGGGGGGTGACTTTTGCTCCTATTTTAATAGTACCAGGCCGAGAAAAAGAATTCACTGTTTGCATGGTTGTGTGCCAGGAAGGTATCAGGGGGGGGGCGTTACGGATGCAATATGGGAAATTCATAGCCTACGAATCCCACAAAATGAAGGACAATGAGATCCAATAATCATCTTATGATTTGGAACTAACCGCTGTAGTGCACACCTTGAAGGTATGGAAATTTTATTTGTTGGGTAAGAAATTCTTGCTAATGATTGATCATAGGAGTTTAACGAATTATTTTACCCAACCGCATGTAAATGCTCGTCAAGTGAGTTGAACTAATTTTTTGAGTGAATTCGACTTCATTATTAAACATCTTAAAGGAAAGGAGAACAAGGTGGATGATGCATTGTGTAGGAAATTAAATTGTATATATGAAGTCTAGTACAACTGACTGGAACCAAAATTCTTAGAGAAAGTGGAAGAAGCTACCAACAATGACCCTGAATATAGGTTTTTATGGCAGAAGGTTGATCATGCACAGAAAATAGGAAGACAATATCATTATAGATTAAAGAGTGAAGGATTTCTAACCTTTAGGGGAATAATACATGTTCCTAACCACATTTATGTTAAACAATTTATGTTATATGAGTTTCATAGAAACCCGTATCGTGCTCACCTCAGGTATAAGAAACTACTTTTTTCAATTAAAAATAATTTCTTTTGGTCTGGAATGAGAAGAGATATCACCAACTATTTGGAAAAATTCTTAGAATGACAACAAGTTAAGGCAGAACACTAGCACCCTGCTAGGTTGCTCCACCCTCTCCCCATCCCGAAATGGAAATGGGATACTATTCCAATGGATTTTATAACATGGTTACCAAAAACTAGAAAATTCAACTACTCCATCATTGTCATGGTGGACAAACTAAGTCAAACATCTCACTTCAAACCTGTGAGATACACATATAAAACAATTGAAATTTCTGATATTTTTATGAAAGATATATTTCAACTTCATGGTATACCACCATTGGTGATATCTGAAAGAGATGTGAAATTCACCTTTGCATTTTGGAAATCTCTGTTCACTGGCTTGGGCATGCAAATTATGTTTAGCACTACATATCACCCCCAAACTAATGGATAGACTGAACGCATGAATCAAGTGCTGGAGGATATGTTAAGAATGTACTTAATTAGACAACCAATGAAGTGGGAGGAGTATCTCCACTTAGTTGAATTCACTTATAATAATGGATACCATGAATCTCTAGAAATGAGGCCCTTTGAGGTATTATATGGGAGGAAATGCAGAGTGCCTACGAACTAGAATAATCCTCAAGATAAGTTGGTATTGGGACCTAAACTTCTCATTGAAATGGAGTAGATAATTAAGATGGTACATCAGAACCTAAAGGCTACCTAAAAGAGGAAATTTATTTACGCAGACAGGAAGAGAACCTCCAAGTGGGAGACCATGTCGATTTATGAATTAGGCCTAAAAGAATCACAATGCCGTTGGGAAGTTGCGCTAAATTGGCACCCATATATTATGGGCCCTTCTAAATTTTTGAATGGATTGGATCAGTAGCTTAGTGACTACCCTTACGCACCCACGTCATGATTCAATATATGTTTCAAGTCTTGTTATTAAAAATATATGTGTACGACTCTAGACATGTGATTAGTTGGCAGGATATGCAGGTAAAACATATAATGAATTCAATTGCGAATTAAAAACATTGTTGATGTGATATATATTGATACCATTAATCTTTTGGTGTAGGTCGAACTAGACCAAGAGTTGTTGGTAGAACCTATGAAGATCCTAGAGCAGAGAGAAACAATGCTATGGAGGTGAGAGATCACCTAATAAAGTTCAATGGAATCGCGTGACTCTCGACACATCTACCTAGGAGGATAAAGAATTCATGCACCAAGCATATCCAAACATGGTTAAACAATTCGAAATAAACACTGAGGAGGGTGTCTCATCCAGGGGAGAATATGTGACACGTGTAAGATTGTTCATGAATTTATGTTTTAACTTTGACATTATTTACTTTTACAAACTTTGGACTAATTTGGACTAATAAATGTACTGACTTAGAGTTGGTTAATTCCTTGAGTATTAAAAGAACACTTTAAATATTCTTAACTAAAAAAAAAAAACTCTCCAGGCCATTAGGTGAGTTGTGTCTCTTTTCCTCCCTAGAAAAGGTTAATTCCAAGGAATGTTTTCTCTTTTCTTGGTGAGGGAAAAATGACTGAGGGAGCGAGAGGGATGAGGGAAGAGAAAAAGGGATACATAGACCTGACACACGATGTTGTGCAGGAGAACAATGTACCGTTGTTCTTAGGAGATTCCTAAGCTGGACATGGGCCAGTGGAGTCCTTAGTATATGCTTACATGTTGGGACTCTAAACTAGACCAAGGGTCTTGTGGTTTCGAGACTAGACTACTTGGGAATTGAACCTCTACTCTCTGGACGAGTGGAAGCTCAAGGGGAGATATGGACTTCGTTACTGGTATGAAGGTTGGGAGGAGAGACTTGTAGTTTTGGTTGGTATAGTTGATGCATTTACATTACTGTAATTTATTTTACTACATTATTGTCTTTCTGTATTATAGACTGGTGCTTCTAACTAAAAATAGAAGAAAGAAGAAAAATGGTTGTCCTTGTCCTTGTTCCATGTTAAGAATATTGTCAAGAACTAAATTATTTAAGGAGGAAACAACTATGTAATGATGTCACAATAGTATGTACATTCTTTTAAAAGAAATTCAAAAATATAGATTATAAAGAGTAATATTTTGTTCATTAAAACACCAAAGAAGCAGCATAAATTCCATGCAAAGAACTGGGATTATTTTCCCTAATATGCGAATCACGAATTTGATCTGTAATAACCAGAGCAATGTAAGATGATACTAAACCAAGTAAAATCGAAAATGAATAAGAAGTAAATTCCATACATTTCCTTGTGAACAACTAATAGGTTGCCAAAAAAATGAAAATTCACGCATGCAGATAACTACTGAAGGAACATCAATATTGGAACAAGAGATTCAATAATATTTAATCCAAGTGAATCTGGTTCCCACATGTTATGACTTGGTCCGAGGGTATCAATAAAGGGCTCCTCAAGACCTTGGGTTGTTGTCTACTAAACTAAGCTGCAATTCAGAAGGCGAATAGGGTCTCACGACTCTGTTTCCCCCCACCATATTTGGTAGGTTGTTAGGTAACCAATTAAGCCAGAACAACTATGGACATTATAAGATATCATGAAGGTCTTGGTAAAATGGAAAACCAAAATGAAATAGAACCCAAAAGGAAAAAAAAATTGTACATTCTAATAAAAAACTTATTATACCAAATTAAATATTAACGAAAATCAATCTCTATGTATAAAGCTACAAAAAAAATAGTCTTGTGCTTTAACAATAAATAGATCCATAGCTGGAATTAATTCACTCATAAATCTCAAGAGAGTAACATTATTGTAAGAAGAGACATTTGTAAATTAAAAAAAAAAGGACTTGACAATCGACTCAAATAACCAGACTTTTTCTCCAAGAAATTAGTTGAACTATAAGGGGTTTGAGTCATCTTGGTACTTGAAACCACATTTCAAATATAGAAAAGAAAAAATAGGTAGGGAAATGTGACATATTTGTCTCTTAAGAAAAAAAAAATTAACAAAGCCATTATCCAAATGACTAGTAAGTCATCACTTCTATTTTTGGGTATAGTATGAAAGGAATTCCCAAACTCCTTTTTCTGTCTAAACCAACAAATAATCTAGAAAAACCCTCTTCCAGCATAAGGAGGTTTGTAGAGTAGCCTAGCACTGTATATCGAAAGAAGAATTGAAGTTTCTGTGGCTGCAAAGAAAACATGGTAGCAAGAGGACAACAAGGGTTAGATAAACCCGCTAGTAAACAAACAATTAAAACCTAGGTTAACAAAAAACATTAGAGGGGAGGGGAAACAAAATATTGGGAATACTTAACTGTTGTAGAATCATGTCAAACCCATCACCTAGGTAAGTTAGGTAAGTTAAATGGATGGAATCCCTGGAGGAACGGAACCTGTAGATTCAATGAACAATGCAATTTGCAAGTGGAGGAGTATCATGAGAATTTACGAAAACACATAAGGAAAAATCTTATGAGTGGTGGAAGGGAAAGAGGAATCTCGTGAATAATTAGTGAGAAAGAGATGATTGAGTTGCAGTTATCGTTCCAGAGGAATGAAGGTAGCCCCGTTGCAAGCAAATAAAACTCGAGAGAAGATGTGTAGCAGTCAGTCATGGTGGTGGACTAGACAGCTTACCCCGAAGCAGTCTCCACCTTGAATTTTCCATAAGCCCTAGCTACATAAGAGTTGCAGAGCAGTGGAGGGAAGGATCGAAAATGGTAGGTGGAGGACTGAACGAAGGGGTGCAGTTACCTCAACTACCTTAGAATGATCTCCACCGTCCATGACCACCTCACCTTTCTAGATTGACAGTATAGATCTTGTCACAACCCAACAAAGAATTCAGGAGAGTTGGTTATGTTTCTATGGCGTGTGTCTTCATACTCGGGCAGTACCAGCATAGGACCACCCATCTTAAATATTTTGGAATCATACCTATAGTCTTTCTTAAGTGAGAAGGTTTTCTCACAAGACCGTCAATTAGAGGAAATTAATTATAAGAAGCAAGAAAGAATATATATACAATAATTTTCGAGTGAGAAAAGGATAATATCAAATAGTAATTATTTACCGGTTGGATAATTGATAGTAATATATATATATTTATATTTATATATATATATATTTGTTGTGATTGAAATGGTGTTTCCACGTTACAAATATGCAACTATTATGCATATATGTTAGTTTAATTCTACCCAAAATATGTTAGATTCGAAATCAATACCATGGGTCATTTTAATTTCATTTTTTTCAACTACTTTATCCCACTATACAATGTATGATCTAAAATAAATATGAAAATTGAACTATTTAATTTATGGTTTAAAGAAAGTTTTTTTTTTTTTTTTGTCTTACTAACGTTATCACAACATCTCTTGACTATACATATATTAGTTGATAGATATATATTTTTATTTCTTTTAAGATAATGTTACATGAAAACATCTCCCTTGTGTACTGGGTTGTTGCAACACCATGATGACTATACATATATTAGTTGATAGATATATATTTTTATTTCTTTTAAGATCATGTTACATGAAAACATCTCCCTGTTGTACTGGGTTGTTGCAACACCATGATGCGTTGAGTAATATTTGTTGTTCGATAGTGATTAGCTTCTTTACATTGAATAGCTTAGTACATGTGGTTGTTGTTTAAAACTTTACCTCAGGTTAAAATGCTTAAATTCCAAGACTAACAGAATGATGGTATGGCTTGTAGGTCATAGTTGTGAACCAAGAACGGAAGTAAAATAAAGTAATAATAAAATTAAATTTAAGAAAAATGATTTATAATTATTTCCAGACAATTAGAATGAGTAATGATTTTTTTCTCCTTCTCCATTTCCTAGAGTTGGAGAGAAATTCTATCTCAGTGGAAGATTCCGGGGTCACATCATAGGCTGGAGGATATGGAGAAAGAAATGAAAACTTGAACTTATTACGGTTCTTGACATCAATCAGAGTATTTCTTAAGTGAGGTTCTTGAGCTAGATAGGGAGTTAGTGGAGCCTTAGGATGATTCAGAAGAATACAGTACTAGACTGGACTGGTGAGTCGTGATGTGCAGGTACAAGATACCTCTACGGGAATTTATTTCCAAAAAATGTTGGGAAAGGCTAGGCTCAGAGGAGAGACAGGACGTAAAATCTAGTCTCAATGTTGGGTGGTGAAACTTTGCTAATAACTGATATTTATCGTGCTTTTAGGAGATAAGTATTATTATAAATATTTAATCTTATTATATTTTGTAAAGATAGTTGCCTGTGTATAGTTAAGTAAATTTAATAGATGGAGTAACCTATGTAAAGGCTTGTTGTGTTGGTTTCAATGTTCCTGAATAAATTAAAATTTGTATTGAAATGCACAACTTGTATTGAAATTGAAAACAATATATTTGCATGCACTGATTGTATGGAATGAATATATGGTATTTAATTAAAGAGGATTTATATAATTTTTTCTTTACATATTACTAGTGGCAGTGTAAATATTGAATTCTAAATAACAAGAGTGTACATGATGTGCCTTAAATAAGAGCTATGGCCATGTATATAAGAGGTGATATTTCCAAACTAAAAATACCTACTGCACAACTGGAAGTAAAACCTTATGTTGCCCATAGGTTTCCAATTGGGTTGAAAGGGAATCTCGATTATAATGCCTATAGGAAGACAAAATGAGAGGTAGCTGCAATGGGTAAGAGTGACTAGGGCTAGAGATTAAGTTATTGAATTATATGAATTCATAAGATTTGTACAACTCGACATGCCGAGGATGAATACAAATTAATGGAGTGAGATGAAGTAAAAAAAAAAAGGTAATATTCTATGAAACCAAACAGAAACATGTAGTTTTTATAATTGAAAATGTAACATAGTTTATTTTAACTCTCCATATTAAGTGTAATCAAAATAATTACTAGATTCTAAAACCCTTGAAGGGCCAAAAAAATGAGCAACATTAAAACTCTAACGAAAAAACCCTTTTTGAGAATATAGGGTTTGGACGTTAATACATGGGAACCGAGAAAAATCTATGTTAAGTTACAAACCAGGGGAAATAATTGCATCATAACCATGAGATGAAAATCACTAAAACATGAAGCTAACCCATTATAACCCTAACAACGATATTGTGATGGTTTTAATAAAAAATTCATATATATTTATGTATATGTTCATGTAGCAGTAAACTGTAGAAAACCTGCCCTGAGATGTACATTGACTTACCTGTATGAGGAAAATATTTCTATCAATTTCGAACATGCCAATATCCTCTCTGGAAAATAAACCTGCATGGATTAGCACATTGAAAAGAAGCTTCTCTAATGGAGTTCAGAAATGAGATTGAGAAAAAATCAACAAACAAAACCCTCTTGCGTTAGGGAGGATTGCCATGTTGTGTGAGGACGCACTCTAAAAGAGATATGAAGATCAGTAAAACCCAACTGCACCAAGAAGCTCGAAGCATGATAATAGGAGAATTAATAACTCATTCTTGAGTTAACACAAAGTCTTGCAGAAGGATACTACCTGTAGTACCAATTTCCCCAATTTCGCAAATACCCAAGAAGAGAAAAAGAACAAACCCAGCCAACAAACTCAAAATGTGAATGGGTTTCTAACCATGAGCAATGACAAACCATATTCGATTACAGATCCCAATATTAGATAGGTGACTACGAAAATGTAGTCAATCAAGCGGGAGGAGGACTAGAGTTAGTTACCCTAGTGGGTTCCAAAACAACATTGATTATTGGATCATCTGCATACATTCCATGGTGAAGATAGAGCCAACTGCTGGTCCTACTACTCGACAACTGTCAGTGGATGCATACTATGATGGGATTCCATCATGACACTTCATTCCATTTTAATTTCAATAATAGTAGATGTGTATAAGGTCCATAGAGCTGATATATGATATCGATTATATATAATCAAACCAAATATTTCCTTGTACATAATAAGTAATATCGACCCTTAATGTGTATCTAGGTACTTGGTGTGGTTGATTAATGAAAATAATTTTTTAGCATGCATCGGGAGTTGTTTTCAAATGAAAATCTAAATGTTACATATAAACTTTAATAAATCTGACAACGCAGGTGTGACTGAGTGTTTGTTTTGTAACCTTAATTTTTTTTTACATGAGAAACTGTGGTAAGTGTTAGAGGATGTACATATTAAAAGTGGTATCAGAGACAATTTATCAACGCTGGTGCCTAAATGGGCAAATATAATAATGGTGGATTGTGTTGATGTGCACAAGAGATAAGGAATGTAAATAGATAAAGATGAGAAGGGGAGAATAAGGTCATTTGTAGCCAAGGACAACAATAGAATCCAGTTCTATATCGAATCCTGAAGCATCCTGCAGAATGTGGGTACAATTAGGTGAATATCTACAGAATCAAATGAATGTACTATTGGAAATTGTTTATCAATTACAGGCCAAAATGGTTCCCCATTGAGCATGGGAAAAATGGTTTCCTACAGTTATGAAGGAACGAATAGAATTTAACTATCCTAAAACCATGTATGAAGTAATACAAAAAGCTCAAATGTGCTACCAATAGGTGAAGAAAAATTAGACATTAATAAAAATTAGTCTTAGAAGAAGGGTTACAAAAGTTCTCATAATTCTAGAGGCAACAATTTTGCAAATTTTTTGAATGCTCATAGTGGTAAATGAAATAAAGCATAGGGAAGAAACTGAAAGAATCCCAAGTGGTAATTAATTGAGCCAGTCCTAGTCATAAAGCCATTTTTTTTGAAGTATGAAAAATGCAAAAGAACGAAAGTAAGTTGTGTGGATGATGGAGTATTCCAAGAGAATACCATATGATCCCATAAAAATTCCACGAAAATCCCCCAATAACCTTTGATGACATAATCCTGCTCCCCCTAGTCATTTATCCTATGCCATGGAAATACACCCTCATTGTAATATGTTATAAAACAAGCTCACAAAATTATAGAAAAGATAGAACAAGGACTTAAAAACCAACCCTTTTTAGAGGGCAACCACCATTACATTACACAATTGAACAATTCTTGACTACTACAAATGAAAAACCCTCCTTTCTATATGTAGGAGTCTAATGGGTCACAATAAAACTAAAGCCAACCAAACAATAATAATATAAGGTGATGCAGGAGCATCCAGCTCCGAGGAGACAGAAGTTGGTTGACAGTCTCACGAAGAGGCAAGGATACGTGACAAAGCTGGACAGGTGTTAGACTTGTCATTTATTTTACCTTATTTTATTTGTTTTATTTTGTCAGAAAGACATTAGGACCAGGTCGATTAGAGTTATGAATTGTTTCTTTCCAATAGGAATTATTAACAGCAGAATAAGTTGCGAGTTAATTAGTTTCTTTAGTTAGTTAATTAGTCTCTTTACAAATTGGGTTAGTTAGGAACAGTTAGGAATTGGTGGACAGTTACCCAATTCTGTTGGGTAGTTCTACCTGAACAGAACTGTGGTGTTTCAGGGGTTTAAAAGAGAAAAGATAAACAATGTAAGGGATTCCTCAAAACGGAGAACAAAAGATATACAGTCATTTCCAAATTAAACATTTTCATCGTTCCATTTCTCAATTATATCACCACTGTATAGTTAATTTTCATGCATCATAATATGTTTCTGTGTAACAAATTGGCGTTGGAATAGCAAGACAAAGAACCAACGAGAAGAACAGAACAACATAGAGAAATAGCCATCACCAAAAGACAAGAGAACGAGAAACTGCGAGTGCAGACAACCTTCAGACAGAGCGAAATTAACGAGAAGCGTAGAGCCCAGTATATAAACATCATTACCAGACAGAACGAGAATTCGTGCATACAGATAAAATTTCAGGTAATCCGAAACCAAACCCTCACGTTATATTTATAAAGAGAGCAAGTGCCGGAATGTAACAAATATGCAACCGAATCATTTTCATTAACCTACTGTAATAAAGCAAACACAGTCGAGGCGTTCACATTTTCTTTTGAACAAAATTTTCATTAAAGAGGCAGAGTCTCGAAACAGAGTTTCGGGAAAATACTTGTTACAATCATAAACCAAAATAAATACGGCAAGGAGTCATCAACCATTAACCAGCGGACACGGGTTTCGAACAAACCCTAGGGTTTCAAATAACTGAACAGTAAAAAGCTACAGAACGAGGGTTCGAATCAAGGAGCAACCCTCTCACAAAATAACCGGACAAGTGCCATACAGTGCGAGGGCTTGAAGCCACTAAATGCCCAGCAAGGGTTTTAACAAAAACCAAATGACAATGTTGCAGAAGTAAGGGCCGAGGCCAACGAATAGAACCAAAGGAAGATTACACAGATAACAGAACCATTCATTTTGCCGCACAGAAGACAGACTGCCAACAAAACCAGACTCAGAACTATAAACAAGCTACAGCCAACTACATGGGAAGACACTACCCATAAGGGACGAGTGGGAGACCTTGTCAGGAAGTGAGGAGCACCTCGAACCACAAAATCAACTACCTGGAACAACCTCCAACCAAACGAGAGCAGGTTAGAGACCTGTACAAACATAAATAAACATTTGAAGTCGAAAACCAGAATAAGATTGGAGCAAGAATCTTACGTGAAGCGATGGGAACCGAATCGAAGACCATCATAACCACTAAACCCTGAAAGATCAGTAATAGGTGCGTTAGAACTGGAGTGATAAGGGCTAGACCAGTCCAGCAGAGAACCATTATTTACCTGAATAATAAGGTCGAAGCGCGGAAGCTCGGAGGAAGACCTGTCATGAAAACGAATTCATCAATCAAACGAGTGGAAACAGCATTTGCATAAAACAATCAGTCAAATACACAGTGAACAGGTTTGTCGTCGTGCAGAGCCGAGGGTGCCTTTACAGGCCGCCAAAGTCTCACCTCCATAGCTGTAGAAGACCAGAGATATCCATACATTCGGTGCTCGAACTAGAACAACGGAGGATAAGAGTTCCCCCACAGTCACAGTGCAAGCCTTTCGGCATAGCGAAACATTGAAAATGACAAATGAGTAGAGTAGGGTTGAAAAAAGTCGAATTGCTGTGTGAGGAGAACTGGCATGTGTAGGTGGGTAACCAGTGAGGCCTGTTGAAACCCTAAAACCTTTACCGATGGAGCGTACCAACAAATTAAGTCAACCATTAATTCATCGAGGACACGAGTCCTATCAACAACAGATATTTTAGAATTGGCGGGAGGCCATCATAAGTGGTATCAAAGCTAGTTTCTTGAGTTAGAACTAATGGAACAAGGGGAAGGTG